>JAWNNJ010001291.1:0-61044 GCA_035045125.1 Hypselothyrea guttata
TTTTTTTTTTGTATAGGGGGGAAAGCATTAAAAGCCTGAGTCTGGGACTTTCACCCAGTAAAACTACCCCTACTCTCCGCTTCCCTCTCGTGGCACCACCGATAGGTATTACTTCGCGAGGGGGAGGTGGCATGAAAGCCGTCACTAGATCCTATCTAGGATTTGAACTTCGATTGCGCTGTCTTTAAGCGCGACGCAGGGATTTTGAATAATATCTGCTGCCATTGTGGATACTGCATTCCAATTGTTTTGCGAGCTTAATAGAATTTCTAAACAGCCAGTGACTGTGAAGGGCCTCCCAATTTTTAACCCTAGCTCTTCCCGTTCAGCAGAGAATTTAGGACAGACAAAAAAGACATGTTCAGCGTCTTCAGTGGTCCGCGCACAGTGTGTGCAAAACGGATCCGTCTCGTGCTTAAACCTATATAGATAGGATTTAAAACACCCATGTCCCGTCAGTAATTGGGTCAAGTAGAAGTCCGACTGTCCATGGCACCTGTTGACCCACTTCCGCAAATCTGGTATTAATTTGCGCGTCCAGCTGCCTGCTCTGTCGGCGTGCCATTTCTCCTGCCACTGCTCCAGTGTCTGCGCCCGATGCGGTCCACTACTCCGGTTCTCTTGCGCAAGAATCCAAAGTGGGGGCATCCCCGCAAGTACTAGGGATGCTTCCTCCGAGATGGTGCGGTAACCGCTTATTATTCTTAGCGCACATCTTCTGTAGGCCGCTGAGCAGCTGCGGCTATAAGATGGGACCTGCATAGCAGGAGCCCAGACCGGGGATGCGTATAACAGGATAGACCGCACCACATTGCAGATTAGTTGTCTGCTGCGCTGCCGTGGTCCAGTGGTGTTTGCCATAATCCTAGACAGTGCACAAGTGGCGCTACCTGCCTTTTTTCCAGCGTACTCCAGGTGGCATCGGAAGTTTAGTCGGTGGTCGAGCATGACTCCGAGGTATCTTATGGATGGTGCTGATAAGATCTCGCTTTGGCCCACTATTACTCTGGCTGTTTCTACTGCTTTCCGTTGTGTGCGCTGCTAGGCTCAATCCAGCTGAGGAGAGCCACTGCATCGCTAGCCGTATTGTAGTATTTGTCGCTTCCTCCACTTGCTCTTTCTCCTTTGCCACTGCAACTATGCCGACGTCGTCCGCGAACCCCACTATGGTGCATCCTGGTGGTGTGTTCATTTCCAGTATGCCGTTATACATCACTTTCCACAGTGTGGGACCCAGCACCGAGCCTTGTGGAACGCCACTAGTGATGGAGTGCTTGCGACGACCCGCCGTGGTATCATAGTAGAGTACCCTATCCTCAAAGTAGCTAGCTATTATGTCGATGAGGTACTCCGGGATTCTTAACTTCTTCAGTGCTTTCAGTGTATCCGGCCACCTCGCCGAATTAAACGCGTTTTTAACGTCCAGCGTCGTTACAAGGCAGTAGCGTTTGTCCCCACCTCTCCATCTTGTGCCTGCTATCGCGTCGCGTGCGATGTTCACTACCGTGTTGATTGCATCTACCGTGTTTCGGCCCTTCCGGAACCCAAACTGGTTATTGGATAGACCCTGCTGGTCCTCTAGTAGTTCCTCCAATCTGTTACGGATTATGCGCTCATATAGCTTGCCAACTACGTCCAGCATACAGAGTGGCCTGTACGCCGAGGGGTCAGCAGGGTCTTTTCCGGGTTTCGGTAGTAATACCAGCCTTTGCGTCTTCCAACATGCGGGGAATATTCGTTGGCTAGCACAGTCATTAAAGACCTCCGCAAACATGTTCGGCCGGGCTCCTGCTAGCGTTTTCATCGCAAGCGTGGGGATCCCATCTGGGCCGGGGGCTTTACCACTCTTGACGGCCTTAAGTGCTGCGAGTACTTCGGCAGCGTCAATCCTGGGGATCTCGGATGCACTTGTGGGTCTCGCGTTTCGTAGGGTTGGTTGTACGGGGAAGAGCGTCGCTACGATCTCTTCAAGTTGGGCAGGGCAACTTGGTGACGGTCTCCTTGCGAGTTTTCCCATAACCACCTTATAGGCCAGTCCAAATGGTTGGTTATCGGCATCAGCGCATAGATCCTTCCAACACTGGGCCTTGCTTCTCTTGATCTCCCTGGCGAGGATCAAGCGTTTATTTCGAAACACAAGGCGGGTCTCGTTGCCGCGCAGTTGCAGGAGAGGGTCCTCAGGCTGTCTGCGCGCCTGTTTCATTGTTCGCTGGTATTGTCTCCTGGCGGAGTGGCAGTCTCTCTTTCGGCATTCCACCAGTGTACAGGCTTGTGTTTCCCTGTGCCCTGTCTCTTCCTTGCCATCGAAGCGTCGCAGGCCGCAGTCATCGCTTTCATCAGATGGCTGGCACGTTCTCCATCTGTACCATTGCTCATGTGGTGGTCAAACATGACTAGCAGCGAGTCTGTGTCCATCGATGAGGTGTCCCAGACTGTGTGACCACGGTTTTGAGGTGCTCTAATGGGCTGCCGGCCTATGGTGGTTATAACCGCACGGTGGTCGCTTTGCGTGTAGATGTCTGAGACCTGCCACTCCGCGTACCTTGCTAGTTGGGGGCTTGCGAAGGTAAGGTCCACTACCGAGCCATATCCCGCCTTTGTGAAGATATTCTCTCTTCCTGTGTTGACCAGCGTTATGTTGAGGGATGAAAACGCATTGAGCAACGCATTTCCTCTCGGATTGGTGGAGCGGCTTCCCCACTCTAAGGCCCAGGCATTAAAGTCGCCTGCAATAATAGCAGGGCTATGGGCACGTGCGTCTGAGGTCAGGCAATCTAGGATTCGCGTAAATTCATCTAAGGGTAAGCTGGGAGCCATATAGCAGCTATACCAAAAGATATTTGCGATTTTGGCCCTGACGTGGCCAGGCTGGGTGTGCCTGTGTGTCATTTGCAGAGGTTGCCTTCCGCAGCTCCAGATAGCGGCGCCACCACCTTGATTCTGTAGCCAAACGTCCTCTGTTCTCGCCATATATGTCTCACTAAGAATCGCCACGTCCGTGCCTGTTTCCCTCACCGTCTGCGATAGCAGGTCGTGAGCAGCTCGGCAATGGTTGAGGTTCAGCTGTAGTATTTTAGTTTGTCCCCCCATTTTTGTTGGCCATTTTATACATCGGACACGATCTGCTGAGCGAGTTGTGTGTTGCGTTCTCTAAGCCTGCGCGCGTGCATAGGATGCAGATTGCTTTTCCAGTGCATTCCTTGGACGTGTGCTTATCGCCTCCGCAGTTAAAGCATTTTCCTGCCATGTCGAGCTTGCTTCGACACCTTGACGCGATATGCCCAAAGGAGAGGCATTTGAAGCACCTCCTGGGTTAGGAGTTTTCTCGTATTCGGCAGACAGCCCATCCAATACGCATTTTCTCCAGCGCAAGAAGTGCACCTCCAGCGTTCTTCGGTAACAATATCCTAGCCGTCTGAGTGCCTCTGTAGGATTCGCGTAGCTTAATCGATATCTCCTTGTTTGCCTCCGTGCCCAGTTTGTCTGAGATCGCGGCTAGGACCTCTTTCGATGTTGACGACTCTGCTATGTCCCTGATCTCGAATGCTATTCGCTCGGAGATAGACTTTACATCCGCGTTCTGGCCCATCGTTGTCTTCACCGCCTCGAGTAGCTTGCTGGTTACTTCGTCGCCCGCCTTCTCCATCTGTAGAAGTAGCTCACCCGCTGCAGTGCGCCTTATCTTTGATACTTTCTCCCTATACTCCTGTAGGGAAGCATCCTCCTGCACTGCCTGGAGGACTTTGGCGTATGAGGCACTGTCCTTGCATTTAACGAGTATAGCGTCAGGTCTACTCGCTCGTAATCGCGGCGTCTTGCGTCGTTGGACTCGCGTCCAGCCGTCGGGTTTGCCAGCAGGTCCATCTTTGGTTGCAGGCTTCTCCTCGTCGCCCACCTCCTTGCTCTTCTTTGGGGGAGTTTTCCTTGGCTCTGAGGTAACATCTCTTTGCCGCTTAGGTATCTGCTCACGTCCAGCACTCTGCTGGCTTGCGCGCTTGGCTATCTGCGCATACTGTAATGGCTGAGTAGCGTTAGTAGTAGTTGGGGACTTACTTGGCTCCACTGGATTGCTTGCAGTATTGGGGCTGATCATCTTGTGGTATCTCACCGCATCTTGCACCAGACTACGCACCTCGATGTTTATGTGCCGTTGTTTGTTAACAATCTTACCCAGGGCAGCCAGTATGGTGCCCAGTTTTTGCAGCGCACGCTCGTTCTCAGGAGCCTTAGGGCTTTGGGGCTCTTTGCCTTCCTTCGCATCCTCTGTGCCACTTGGTGGCTCTTCATCGCTCTCAGTGGGCCCATGCAGCGTTAGCTTGGGCACAGTTTGCTTAGGCACCTTTGGCTTAGGCGCCGTTTGCTTCGGCACTTGCAACACCGGTGGTGGGGTTGGCTCCGCCGTTAGCTTGGGCACTTGCAGCGTCGGCGGTGGTGTTCGCAGCACTGTAGGGCGACTCTCAAACACCTGCTCTTCCTTACTTGCATCATTTCGCTTAGTGGGCTCAGGCAGTGTAAGCTTGGGCACAGTTTGCTTGGGCCCCTTTAGCTTATGCACCGATTGCTTGGGCACTTGCAGCATCGGTGGTGGTGTTCGCTCCGCCGGTAGCTTGGGCACTTGCAGCGTCGGCGGTGGAGTTCGCAGCACCGTAGGGCGACTCACAAATATCTGCTCTTCTTTGCTCGCATCAAGGGCAGTATCCATTTTTCGCCTAAAAGTATGCCCTTTGGCCTAATTTCGTCCGCTCCCTGAAAGTATGCTCCAGTTTTTTTTTTCCCCTTTTCGATTTGGTTGTTGGTTCGAGTCTCTGCTAATTAACACTGCTCCTCACTTAGCAGAGTCTGCTCACTGCTACTGCACTGTATCAGAGTTGCTCTTAACTATCGATCGTGTTGTACCGACGTTTACCAACACTATGTTACAGTAAACAGCTGTGTGTGTGCGAAGCGAAAAAAAAGGGAGAATAAGGAAAGAAAGCCGGGTTCAGTTATGCAGCCAACTTGCGGTAACTGCGATGGAGTTTGTTGTTGCAACTGGCACCGGGGCCACACCTCCGCACCCCCGCGACCACCAAGCCGAGGGCCGGCGCGAAAGAAAACGCCACGATATTGTTAGCAAAATGCACCATACAAAGCGCCCGACTGCCTCAGCTGAGTGAGTATCGTCGAAACACTTAACACTCGCAATTATAACACCAATGTCTTTTAGATAAATCGCTGGAAATTTAGGAGTAGCGCGCATCGATTTAAGAACACGACCGCACTCAACGACTTCCAAACTCTGTGTCTGTGTCTGTATGCATGTATGTGTGTGTGTGTGTGTGTGTTTGGCGAATTGTGACTAAAGAAAGTGTTTGAAAAAATACACATAAAAGTGAATAGCTTACAACAGTTACGACACTTAAGGACACTGTTAAATGTGTGAGCGTTATATATGTATATGTGTGTGTGAGTGTGTATTAATGGATCTTACACATGCCCAACACAGGGGGTGGGGGGAGAGAGAGAGAGAGAGCTCTACTTGAGTTTTGTCTGTTATACGATCTTATCTTAGTAGATAATAAACTTTTGCTTTTCTCTGCGGTGTCAATAGAAAAAGATTTAACATTTAGTAGTTCGAGTTTAAAGTTAAAGCAGCAATTGTAGTTAGTTTAAGAGGTATTAGTAGTAGGTACTGTGTGGTATTTGTGACAAATAAATATATAATGAAGCGATACTAACGTATTTTTTTACAATGTAAGATACCTGCAACAAATGAGGCGCAAAGTAAGAAAAGAAACGAAACAGTTATTAGACTCTAATCCAGACAGTTTAATGCTTGACTAGATGAGTGTAGATTTTTTCAGTGGTCTGTCTGTTGTTCTGTTGTCTTAGGTCAGTTTAAGTTTGGTATGATAGTAAGCTTATATCCGAGTGTGCGTGTGGTGTGGGAAGGTAATAGTTTTTAAAACCAGAGGTTACAGAAATTGGAAAAGCATAAATAAAAATAGATAATTCTGTAAATTGTTTGAAAAGTATTAACCATTTTATTTGTATGCAATAGAGAAATTGCTTTTGGTTATTGCATGAAAGGTATATTGAGTTTCAGAATAAAATATACTTTTATCAGAAAGTAATACATTTTTAAAAATTTTAGAATATTATGTATAGGTTTTGTATTTTTTTTTTTATATAATGGTAAGAATTAAGACGAATTAATACAAAATAAAAATATTTCCAACAAACTTAGTTTGTATTTCCAATTTTAAAATTTTTATAAATTTTTTTCCAACTTGTTCTCTTGTTTTTGCTGTTATATCCACTTTCCTATAACCCTCCGACCTTAAACATTGTGTTTGTATTTGTTTATAATTTTTCAATCAACGTGTAAAAGCAAGTATTACCAAAAGCTCATAAATGATATAGCACTACTTAAAAGGTATTATTTTACTTTACTCTTTGCCAAATCGATTGAATATGGATTCTAAAACAAACAAAACGAGAGTATCAAACACAAGCTTAAATACAGAAACCAAAGAATAAGAATTTCTTAAATACAAGGCCAAATTTGTTCAAATTTTATCGAATAGTCAACTAATGAACGGGATTATTTATTAAATATATATTTATAAATACAGTAAATACTGGAAGAAGTACAAATGTTTACGGTAATAAGCAGCAGTTGTTGTTGCTTCGAACAGTTTTTGAGAACGGTGTCTGTCTTCATGTCTGTCTCAATGACAATGACGTTGACTGTGACAAATGGCGTAATGTGATGGGTTTAAGCTATGATTGATAACATTCGATATTGAAGTTACTTTTCGATATTGCATAGTGTTAAAGTAGAAGTTACTATCAAATGAGTTGGCATTAAAACAAACTTCAGCCCGCTTCATCAGCATTAAACATTCATCACGGTCATCATCAACTTTTGCTTTATATTGTTGTTTTTCTCAGTGTATGTGTGGCAGCTGTTGTCGTGGTTGGGTGGTTGAGTTTTTGACTTGGACAGCTCAAAATGTTGTTGTTTTTGTTAGAGTGTAGAGAGTTACGTGTTGTGTGGTTGGGTGGTTCAGGTGGTTGACTTGATATATATATATTTTTTGATATTTTTTTTGGTGGTTGAGGTATCAGTTGAGGTGGTTGCTTGTACGTTGTCGCAAAATATGCACACGGGCTAAACTGTAAGAGACTACTTACACAGCATTCTCGGAACTGTTTGGCATCGATGGGCGATGTGAAGTTTAGGCCCCAAGTATCGTTAGTCATGGGATCCTTCCAGTAAACAAAGCATTCCGATGCCTGCCCAATGCGTGTGCCTAAAAATAATGATTTAATTAATGAGAGTAAATATGGGGAATACGGGAAAAAAGTATTGGCAAAACTTTTAGTCAGTAGTAAACGTCATCGATAATAATCGAATTTTCGGTTATAAAAAATATTTAGCATATTTTTCAAACCTATATCTTTTGAAATTCCAGAGATAAGTTTTTTATAAATTAATCGATAATTTAGACAATTAATAATCGGTTGATATATAGTTTCAATATTATACTTTTACATTAGCTTTTAGGTTAATCGAATTAGATAATCAGGTTTTTTCCTAACCAACGATAATGCAGATGTTTATTTAAATTTAATTTAAATTGTTTGCTTCGATAAATCGATGTAAGTTTCAACAATCGATTATATCGATAGTGCATTCGATTGTTGTGCCAACACTGGGGGAAGGTACGCACCTGGCTGCACGAGTCGCACATCGAGTATCTTGTCCACCTGACTGTTGTAGGCGGTGATGTGGAAGATGCACTCGGGCGAGTCCTGAATGCAGGTGATGTTGACAGGAACCAAATCTTCAGACACCTGTTGCCATTTAACGGTGCCAGCGCCGCTGGCCGATACGTGAAAGACCTCAGCCCACAACCTGAACGAACTAGCGTTGGTTAATAAAAACAGTTTGTGCACAATTGGTAGTTGTAGTAGAAGGTTATTGAAGGTTGGAGGTTGTAGGTTGTAGGTTGTAGTTGGATTTGTAGATTGATTTGTTGTTGGGTGCATCCAATTTGAAAATTTTGTACGGGATTCAATTGAAAGTAAAATCAAACAAAGGAGGCGCAGTTGTTGTTGGAAAAGTTGTAGCAGTTGGCAGATTTATAGTTGTAGTTGTAGTTGTTGTAGTTGTAGTTGCCGTGTGGTTTGTGTAAGTGAAAAAGTTTTTCGTTTTCGTTTTTGTTTATCAGATTAAGAAGTTTTCGTTTTTGTTTTTTTTTTGTTGTTGTTTTTTGTTGAAAGAAAGAAAAACCAGAAGAAGAACACAATTAGTTGATTACGAAAAGTTATCGAAAGAGGCGAATTCAAATTGTTGTTATTGTTGTTGTTGTTTGTTGCCAGTCGAAAGAACATAACATAGAGTCGGCTATAAGTTATAAGTAACTAGAGAGTACAGCAGATTGCCAGTTGCTGCCACACGTGCAACAACCGTCAAAATGACCCACAACAAACCCACCTTAGTAGATGACCATCGCGACGACGTGAACTCTGCCAGGGCGAATCCTCATAGCGATAGGCCTTGCGCATCAGAGGCGCACACGAACAGCTCAGTTTATTGCCCATGGCGCAATTAGCACAACCCGCCGCAGATCCTAAATCAATTACAAATTTATATATATATTAGTATATATAGCAAGAGGTTGATCGGCAGACTCACCTTTACCAGAGGCACCCCGATGTCACCACATGCCGCTCACGTCCGCCTGCGAGAGCGCCTGGCCGCGATTCAGCGACTGGGACCGTTGATTATGCCGATGGCCGTGGTAGCGACTGCCCCGCTGCAGAAGAAACGATTAAAAAAATATGTATTAAAATAAATATTAACAGCTTAACAATTAAAACTTAAGAATCAGCAAGTTTCAAGCACTTTTTTTCTTAAATGAAAATAAATGATTAATAATGTTTTATATTTTTTGATAATCATTCTGACTTTTATTAAGATTAATTTCACAATTTTAAGAGAAAATTGTTAGAATAATATATAAATAAATTTCTTAGAGCTTATAACATTTGATAAACATAATTTAGTTAAAAGAAACCCCATTTAACATTTTGCAAAAACCACGCTTAAATCTCTCTAAATAATTGCATTGGAAATATTGAAAACTCATTCAAAAATTACAAATAAAATAAACGAGCTAAGGCATAAAATTTTGCTCTCACTGAGTAAAACTTCTACTGCTTCTTCACGTCAAAGTTAGAGCACTATTTACCTCTAATCTCATCATCATCAACATCATGCTCTAGTCTCTTCAACAGATTTTTCAGCTTAGCATAACTTTGTAATTTAATTTTGAAGCAACTCAGCCAACTTGAATGCAGTTGCCATTGTTTGAAACTTTAGAAAACTTGCCACAAATTTATCAAATTCCAGCAGAATGCCACAAAATGTGATTTTCATTGAGCTGGCAAGAAGCAGGCATTCATCATAGGCTTGTGTGCATAATTTAGTGAACTTGAGCAGTATTATGAGGCAATAGACAGACAGACAGAGTCGGGTCTTGAGCTGACTTGCTGTGATTAACCCATGAAACAACCCACGCCGGTTTGTTATTAACGCCGTTTGCCGTTTGAGAGGTGTGAGTTTTTATTTTTATTTTGTTATTTATATTTTTTGCTGCTTGCTGGCCAAAATGCAGTTCAAAACCTGCCCCTTGCAGCTCAGTGCCGCCTGCTGGCGTGTAGGTGTCAACAAGAAAAAAACAACAACAAAAAAAAAAACAAAAACAAAAATCAGAGACTATAACGCCTTGAGTTGAGAGTAAAATCTATCTAGCGGAAAAAAGTGCTTTGAAGTTTGCTTTTGATTTGCATAATTCTGATTTGATCTGAATAGCAAGTTTTATGCGATTATTTTCAAGTTCTCTGAACACAAACACAAACCACAACACATGTTGCACATAAGCACTTGCCGCTTCTGTATTTATATAAATTTAATTTTAAACTGTTTTTCATACACCTGCAAAATATGCATATATATTTGGGAAATTTTTAAATTTTTGCTTTCCGCTGTTTTGTTTATTTGTTTGCCAGTATCATTGAATTTTTATCTATTTTTGTTTACAGCATTTTTACCGTTTGGCAGACACCTGTTTATAGCCGTTGTAATTGCCCTAATGTTTATATAAATATAACTATAATATTTGTTCTTCTATTCTGTATTTTTTTTGTGTGATGGTTTTGTATGCACGCCACAAACTCAAGCAAACAACTAAAAACTCAAAACAGAAAACGCGAGGAAAATCCAAGCGCATTTTCATTCATACATTGTGCTCACACGCTCTCTTTCTCTGCGCCTCTATCGCACTCTCTATCTTTATCTGCTCTCATCTTTCTCTAGCTATGCTGCAGCCTCATTGTCTCTGGCAGAGTTGTTGTTATTGCTCTTTGTCGCCCACACAGCGATCTTTAGCGCTCAAGAGCTTCAGATCTGGCGATAACTATGTCGTGGCAGCCCGCATCTTTACTCAACTTGCCCCTCATCGTGCCACATGCCACTTGCGTGCACGTGCTTTTTTAGGCCCTGTACTTTCAAGACGTGCAAAAGGGTATATTGAGTTAGTGCAGATGTAATTAGAACGAAATTAGTATAGATATCATAATCTATCATTATATTGATCTATTCAAAAAAGCGCATTAAAATCGATTTAAAAACAACAATTAATAGAGAAACAATAATGCAGGCTTTGCCTTGCTAGAACTTTGACCATAACAACTATACAAAGACAACTAAAGTAAAGAGAATCATGTCTAAAATTAACGGTAAAGCGTACTCTACAGTCGGGCGCATACGACTGATCGTACGCCTATTCTGGTTTGCCACTACAAAATTTATTTTTAAATCAATCAACAAATGCTCACTCTCCCTCTCTTATATACACACCCTCCCTCTGTATTCACTCTTTATTTCTTTTTATCTGTTTCACTATTTCAATCTCATCAAAATGCAGTACAAAGATTGAAGGTGGCGACAGCGTTGGCGATTTTTGGGTCACAGTCCCAGACTGCGACATCTATTGACAGATTGAATGCTGTCCGCCAGCGACAGTTGACATAATGCCTGAATGAAAGCTGTCTATTTGGCGATAAACAGACATGTCTCTCAGCCTGAAAACTTTGCCATAACATTTTAAGAGCTGTCCGCTAGTTTCAGTTACTTTATTGAAATATAAACAACTTTATTATCAGTTTGGTTCAATAAAATCTAGCATTTAACACAAATACTTTGATTTAAACAGACTTTAAATAGGCATCAACAAATTTATGCATGTTCTATTCAAATTTAGATATTAAGCTTGCAACTTTTATGTCTGCATGCACACTAATAAAAAGTATTAACGGCTGGTATTCAAAATAAGAAGAAAATCTATTTTATAGAAGCATAAAGTAAAAATAAACTTTAGTTTACTAATCATAGACATAAATGTATTTGAAAATGTATTTTTTTCAAATTTATCAAAGCGATTTAAAGCAAGCGATTCACGAGGAAAACAGAGTATCAGTAGGACACACCCTACATCAATGTTTTCTTGAATATATTATATTAATTTATTTCTATTAGAATTTGGATACCTCTTCCATCACATTTCTTCGCCTTCACTTAGGCAAAATATTATTATTATTAAATTTTGTCTATAAGTTGTTCACCCTCTAATAATTAATGATTTTGTACCATTATTTTTTTTCTACTTATACACACCTCCACGTGTCCCCAGCCATCGGCATTCATTTTAACTGCTGCTTCGACACTTTCCTTGGCACCCATTGTTGCTTCTGTTGTTTAACGGTTAATTGTGTTAGATTAATGCTAGTTAGTTAGTTGTTGTTGTTGTTGTGTTGTTGCTTTTGTTGATTGTTGTTCCAGTGAGAGTTGTCGCTGTTGCAATTACAGCCGTAGTTTGTTTATCTTGCGAATATATTGCTTAGGTTCACACGGCGCACTTGAGACACGGCTGAAGAAGAAGCTGCCAGGCAGCAGCTGTCAGTTGTTATTTATTTTGCAGATATATATGGAGTTATATGCAATTTGGGATCAGAGCTGCTGATTTCGGTAACCAAAGCCCAGAACCGTTCGTGGCGTCTGCGTCTGATCTGAGTCTGAGCCAGAAGAAGTAATTTTTTTGTGTTTTTTGGTCTCGTGCAATATAAATATTGAGCGGATTGACGTTGACGTCGCTGCTGGTTGTCTGTCCGTCCGTCTGTCTGTCCGTTATGCTCTCTCTCTGTGCCTTTCTCTCGGTGCTCTCTTGGGTTGAAAGCTGGCTTTCAATCGGGCTTTCGTCAGGTTGAAAGACGTCGCGTTGAAAGCAGTTAAATAATAGAAGAGCCTCAGCCTTTTGTGCCGTGTCCTTTATATATATATATATGTATATATAATATATATATATTTATGCCTTAGTTGCTATATGCTATATATGATTGTTTTGTATGTATTATTAATGCAGCCTCGGCTTGCTTTTGCTTTAGGTTTTCAATTTTTCACTTGAGAATTTCACTTTGCGTGCGATTTGCTTTTTGTGGTTTAACGGTGCGTATGATTAATTTGCATTTTTCTTGTATATTTATAGTTGTGCCTATTAGTATGTGTTCTTTAATTAATATTATTGTTTAATGAAATATTTTGCGAATGTTTTGTGCTTTTGGCAACGCCTTTGCCACGCAACAAAAAAACACCGATTTTTTCGCTCTGCTCGGGCTGCTTTGTATGACAATTCCTGGTGCTCGTATAACAGTTTTAGTTCGTTTATTATTTTTGCTGTTTGTTTGAATTTATAGATTAATTCAATTTGCGTTTTTTTAGTTATATTTATTAAGTTTTGTGGCAGCAGCAGCAGTTGAGAAGGACATCACGTCGCTCTGTATATTTTGTGGTCTGCCAAAATACCTACAAAACTTGACGAAACGAAATGTTTTCACTTGACGAAGCGCCAGCTGAGATGTGGCAGCGGCAGCGGCAGCGGCAGAGCAGAGAGAGAGAGCGAGTTCGAGCATCGAATTTACAGCGACAGCCAATGTTGCCAAAACGGCTCGTTTCAAACCAGATCTAACTGTTTTTCAATATAATTTGTTTAAAAATTTCTAAAACTGTGGATGCTGAATTTTCGACTCTTTTTTACATAATTTAATCATTTATCAGCTTTTTCAGAATTTTACAAAATTTATGCTAAACTATGAAACAATTATCGGCCTGTGATCATTATTTTGATTCATATCTTCCCATAACACCTTTATTTTAAAGCACATTAATTTAATTTTTTTGCAATACTTTTAAAACTTTTGTTATGCTGTTTCAGTTATAAAACAATACTTTATTCTAGAAAACAATTGACAACACTGCTTCGAATTTACAGCGACTGCCGAAAATTGCCTGCTGCTGCCTCTGATGCTGCGACTTTTCGCTCTCTCGATGCTCTCTCGCTGTTGTTGGCGCTCTCGCTCTCCTTGTTGTTGTACAACATATATTTTAATTTCGATTTCTTTCTTGCTTTTGCGTCGCTCGTTCGTCGTTATCCTTTATTTTGTATGCCTGCTCTCTGTAGCTATGTGTGTGTTTATCTGTATGTATGTGTGTGTGCGTCGAGGTATGTGCACTCTTTGCCCCCTTCCCCCTCTCC
This sequence comes from Hypselothyrea guttata, assembly GCA_035045125.1. NCBI lineage: Eukaryota > Metazoa > Arthropoda > Insecta > Diptera > Drosophilidae > Hypselothyrea > Hypselothyrea guttata. The sequence continues at coordinate 13,641 of JAWNNJ010001291.1, forward strand.
TTCACAAGTCTATGCGTGTGTGTTTGCGTCTGTCGCCGCCCCTGCCTTGGTGTGCGTGAGCTCTAAAAAGTTGCATAAATCACCACACCTTAATTTACTTAAATATTTGCTATTTAGCGTAGGTTTTGTTGTTATTCCTCTTTCTCCTTTTGCTCTTTAGCTGTTTTTCCTCTTCTGCTGCTGCTGCTTCTTCTCGTTATACAAAAATTTATTTGCTGCCTAAAAGCAGACTACACTTTTTTCACGCTTTGTTTCTGCGCATTTCTGCTTACTTTATTTAACTTTTTTGGCTGTATGCGTGTGTGTGTTTGTGTGTGTATGTGTATATATATTTATTAGGCGTTTTTCAAGCGTTTTTTAGTCAGTTTTTGCCACTTTGTTAAAGCAGCAAAGCTGAGCGCGTGCCACACAACCGTCGACTTCGAAAATCGCTTTGACTTTGCCGAGCGCCACGGAAACAGCAGCCAGCAGCCGCAGTCGGCAGCGCAGCGGCAGCGGCAGCGAGCAGCGCTGCCAGCGCTGGCATCGCTGCAACTGTTGGAATGTGTGCCATATTTTTTTGCTCCTCTCTTCTCTGCTCGCTGCTTTGGGGTGGCTGCTGCTGCTGCTGCTGCTTCTGCTGCCCTTTGTTGTTTTTGTGCTCTGGCTTCGTGTTCTTACGCATTTTGTTACATTTATTTTACATGTCGCGTGTTGTTGTTGTTCGCACGTCAAATGAAAGTTTTCGCCATTCTGTTTCACTTTAATGTCTCCCCGTTGCATGTGTGTGCGTGTGTCTCTGTGTGTGTGTGTGTGCGTATGAGTGTGTGTTAATGTAATATTAATGTTATAATTTGCTAGGCGTACGCGACGCACTCAACCCGCTCTCGGCTCCTCCTCCTCCCTTGCCCTCCCCGGCTCTCATGTAGGGGCTACAACATGTCGGTACGTGCCAAGCTTTCGGCTTTCGGCCTTAGCTCAGCTCATAAACAGAGCTGCCAACTCGCCTGCAGTTCGTTCATACGAGGCACGAGCCGCCGTTGAGCGAACGAGTCTAGCAGAGCTTTAAAATTTAAGTCCATCGCGCAGTAAAACTCGCGTAAAAGCTGCGCGTAAGCTTACAGCAATACACTGAGAAAAGTTTTCATCAAAATTCCACTTGCAAGTTTTCTTAGTTTAATTTCTTTGTATGATCAAAAAACATGAGACTCAGGAGTTAAAAAGTTCTTTTAGTCTCTCAATTCTACATTTTTACACTAAATTCATACATGTCTGTTTTTTTTAGAATCAAAATTAGTCAAATCAAAATTATTGAGTTTTTTCTAAATTAACGAACTCTTATTTTGATAAGTTTTGGGTAATTTTTTACACCGGATTGGCAACTCTGTTATACACATAATTATCTTTTGCTAACGATGTTAATAATAACCAATTTTAATTCCTATTTATTATACATAATATATAATCATAATTTTGAAGAAAACTTTAGTCGAAACTTTTTGCTCAGTGGAAGGTTCCCCACACACACTCTCACATGCACACACACACACACTCACACACACACACACACACAGAGTTTAGCTGCAAGCCCTGCTCATAAATAATGCAGAGGGTTGCCAAGTGCTCTTCTGTGCTGGGTAATGGCAAGCCTAATAACAGTGCTGCAAGAAGTGCTCGGCCGCTGGTCAACATGTTTGGACGTGCTTCCACATGTTTCGACAAGTTCAACATTTGCTGGCTTTATGCAAAGCCAGACGACAAAATTCTATTCATTTTTTAGCCTTAACAACAACAACAACAATGATAACAACAACAGTTGATTGTCATGGGAGTTTGTGGACTTGCTCAACACTGTTAAACTCACACACACATGCAAACACCCACGCTCGCACACACACACAGAGTGATAGAAAGAGAGAGAGAGAGACGGTGTGAGGCACGTTTAACATACACAAAGTAAAAGTGAAAAGCAACATCAAAATTAATAAGTAGAAAGGATGCTGAGTGCTCTGCCTGCGGCGGCGGCGTCGCTGCCGACGTCGCAGCAATACACAACAAAAACACAAAGAGACAGTGAGAGAGAGAGCGCAGGCAGCAGAGATGCTGCGAACTTCTGCGTCGGCGTGCGTTCAATATTTAACGAAGCTTTCGTTCAGTTGATAATTCGCTTTGAATTCGGATGCTGCGGCTGCTGCGTCAATAACAATATGCAATTGAACAATAAATACATACACACATACACACACACTGTATGCATATGTAAGTGTGTGTGTGTGTGTATGTGTGCTTTCAATTAAGCTGAGACCGGGCCGCAGCGTTTGCCGTGGGCAGCGCCGCTTGCTGGCTGCAGCGCTGCAGCTGCAGCTGTGGGCAGCGCTGAACGAAAACAAAAACGTAATGCGCCCAGCAGCACTGACGTCAGACCTCAGCCCACGCATTACGTTAACGTTAACGTCAACGTCAACGTTGCTGCTAATGCACGCTTGCCAGCTGCCAACACCAAAAGTGGTGTTTTTTTTTATGGTTTTCCCATGGAATACATTTTTGTTTATTATCCATTTTTTTAACAAAGCAATTTAGTTCGGTGTTTGTTTTTTAATTTTGGTTTTGCAGTGTTGCCAATTTTTGTTGAGAAAATAATAAATATATTATATATTAATTTTATATATAATAATTGTACCTTATTTCAGCATAAATTTTTCAAATGGAATTAACATGGAATTTTATTTTATTTTTTAATGAGCTTGTTTAAAATAAAACAAATTGGTGTTTTTTTATATTTTTGTTGCATTTGGTTGTTTACAATTGGCAACCCTGCAGCTAGCTCCAAGCAGCGTCATTAGCAGCTGCAACGGCAGCGGCAGCAAAAAAAAAAACGCCAACGTTGGCGCTAGAAAATGCCAAAGCTCATGCTGCCCTTACTTTTGTTGTTGTTTTTATTGTTGTTGTGCTGTTATTTTGTTGTTTTTGCAGTAATTGGCAATGTGTGTCTCATTGTTGTTGCATAAGGTTTTTTAGGGCAACTGGAGGGTGTGGTTCACCGGGGAGCCAATGTAATCCACGTTATACATACAAACAAACACACACACACACACACACACACATATAAATACAGATTCCCACAGCTATGTGTGTGTGTGAGATTGACACAGTTTTCTGGGTGTTTTTTGGGCAGCTGCGCAAAAGCTTTGGGCAGCTTTGCCATCGAGCTGCGTTTTTATGAATGAACACAACAGCAGCAGCAACAACAATAGCGCAGCTGCAAGCACGTGCTAAACACACACCGATACATTTTATGCACCTATTACTTTGATTTTATTTACAATTTGCACTTTCAATTTGCATTTTTATAACTTTTGTATGAATGGCTTTTTATTTAAAATTCGCGCGCGTACTAAAACAGAAATATGCTAATAAATACCAAACGCGTTGGCAGCAGCACAGCTATCGACTGCGCCTATCGATATGCTCAGTGCTGCGCAGTGTTGCAAGTGCTGCCGTTGTCAAACACTGAGCCAAACAACAACAACTTGTGGCATGCGCCGCTTTTTAAAATCCTCCAAATAAATTATTAACAAATTAAATTTAAACAATTATTGTAATTGGGCAGCATGTTAAGCGCAGCAGCAGCCGATGAGCAATTGCAGCTCCTGAACAGCCTGCAAGTGGGCCCAGAGAGCAAGGGTAAGAATCGAGTTGAAAACTGTAAATTGCAAATTGTAAATTTTGGCATTTTTTACTTGCAACAGAATTTAACTTGCTGCGCGCCGATGAGGAGTATCGCTGTGGCAACCTGGAGCACTCCATATACTATCAGGTGCGCGCATTATTCCAATGCAGCGATGTGCGCCTAATAACCGAGGCTCAGCAGTTGGAAAATCAAGCGCCAAACACAGCGGAAATTCTGTCCAAAAGCAGCGCCAAGGAGAAATCTGACTACAAAAAGTAAACTCCATCAAATATCTATTGTTTTTCCCTACTAAACCCAATAAACTTTTGCAGCAATGCCTTCTTTGGCAACATTTTGCAGCATCAAAAGAAATACGAGCAGCAGCAGCGTGGCAAGAACTTGGAGGCAGCGGCGTCGCTGGACTTCTTGCAACAGGCGCAGAGCGCGCAGGAGGGCGTGGCACTTATCTCGCAAGTCTGTGGGCAGCTGCCGGAGGAGTGGTGTGTGCTGCAGCTGTGTAAGAGCTTCAACGCTGCCACCACGTACTCCACATTCTGTGATATTGCCGCTGCCAAGGCGGATATATTTGTCGCCCCTCTGAGGCACTGTCGCAGCCGCGAGCTGCCTGCCACGTGCCTCCAGTTTAGCAGCGACGCGCTCGGCGGCATATTCAGAGAATACGGCACCTTGGTGGAGCGCTACAGACGCATCGTCACTGTCGACCCTCAGCTGGTGAAGACGCAAGAGGCCAAGGCCAGCTATTGGAAGGATCTCAATGCATTTGCGGATTTCCTAAAGGTAGAGCGATCATATTGGGAGGGCAGATTATTATTATTATTATTATAAGATGAACTCTGCACGGCAGTTCAAAATATCTGGTATACCGCCAACTAAAGCTATCAGCATCAAGAGTTCGACAGCGAGAGCTCGGCCAACGAGAGTTAGACTAACGAGAGTTCGTCCATCAAGAGACGTCCCAACAAGAGTTAGACGAGAGTTAGGTCAGCGAGAGTTGAGCCAGCGAGTGTTGGGCCAGCGAGAGTTCGATCAGCGAGAGTTAAGCCAGCGAGAGTGGGACAAGCAAGAGTTAGGCAGCAATATTTCGGCCAGCAAGAGTTATTCAGCGAGAGTTGGGTCACCAATAGTTGGCATAGCAAAAGTTAGGCAGCAAGAGCGAGGCAGCAAAAGTTAGGCATCCAAAATTATTAAACTAATATTAAATTAGTAACCAAAATTTTTAATTTTCTAGCAACTTATCACCGATCTGGGCACCGTGCTCACGCCCTATACCTATATGTTTCTGGGCAAGCGCTACGCCTGCCCCGAGGTGTTGCAACAATCTCGAAGCATCTACGAACGCGTGGATGCGCTCTGCGAAGTACGTGGCTGGAGCACACATCAGAGAATTCTGCTCTCCCAGGCGGCCCTCCATGCGAATCGTTTGCCTGCCGAGGAGCTGAAGCAACTGAGCTACGAGTTCAATTCGGACAGCAATGAAACGGATGCTTCCTTGGTGCACGAACTGCTGCAGAGCTTTGCAACCGAATGGTTGCAAGTGGAAAAACGTCAGCCTTTGGCCCTCAGACGCTATCCCTGCATATTGATTGTGGATGAGGCAAGTGCTTGGAATATATTTGCTGCATCTCTTATTAAATTATGCTCTACTTTCTAGCGCCTGGATCACCTGCACTGGGAGCAGCTGGCTCCGATGCAGGAGTTCACGCGCATCAAGTCGCTACACAGCTTGTGGCGCCTCTACAAACATCACCAGGCGCAGCTGCAGCATGGCTACTACGTGGTCAACATACAGCGCGGCATGAGCATTGTGAATCCCACCGCCGATCTGGTTAAATCTGGACGGCGATTGCGTAGTTTCCTGGAATATTGGCTAACGCACTGGCAGCATCTGTTCGAGCAGCTGCCCACCGAGCAGACCATGACGGAGCAGGCCTTTCAAGCCGATTGCTTTGTGTAAGCCTTGAGACTTTCTTCTAGAAGCTGCCACAATTAGATGCTAATGCATTTAATTTAATTTTAGTCTATTTAGACTTATTTTTTAATATCAATATCAATCAAGTACTAAGCAACACCATAAAATATTAAATTTATGGATGTTGTGTAGTGATAATTTTGTTACGAAATCGCAATCCTTTGAATCAGATCAATCGGTTTACAATTGCCAAAGATATTCAATATTTTAACTTTTATAGAATTTTCGAATTTTTTCTCTAACTTTATTAATATTGATTTGTTTTTTTAGCTATGCAGGCCATGGATCTACGCTGCAGTTTGTCGCCAGTCGCGTGATCTACCGCAATCGCATCAAAGGCGTCGTCTTTCTCTTTGGCTGTGATTCCACGCGTGTGATGAGCACGGGACTCTACAGCGCGCTCTATGGAGCCCAGGATTATTATCATGGAGCACTTTGTCCCACTTTAGTAGGCACCTTAATGCCCGCTCTCGACTGCAATATGGATAATGTGTCTGCCTACGTGCTCAGCAGCTGGCTGGCGCCGCAGAATAAAAAAATTACGCCCTGGACGCAAATTGATCGCAACGCCTGGATAACACAGGGCGAAATCAAACGTGCGTAGAAATAATTAATCAATTATTTAATAAAAAATCATTTCTTAATGTTTTTTTTTACTGCAGCACAAAAAGGAATTACAGAAACCTTGAAGCAGCAACAGGACTATCAGCGAGGCAGCCTGTGCTCCATACTAAGCCAGGTGCAAATGGGAGAAGTCGAGCCAAAGATCTACAACTACTGCATTTATGTGTGCCGGGGTCTGCCCGCCTGGAATCTGGCGGTGGAAAAGTTGCCTTTTTAGTGCCCCTAACTAGTCATAAAATAAGTTGAATACTTTATTTTCAATTGTGTCAAGTTGAGGCTTGCTTGTTTAGTTTTAAGCGCTTATTTAATAAGTCTGAATTAAAACAAAATCTTATTCATATTTTCAATATCAAATGTCAGTTTAGAAGTGAATATCTGTTAAAATAATAAGTAGTATGCACTCATCTATATACCCTATTAAGTAATCGAATTTATCATCTATAAACCCATTAAAAAAATACTTAAAGGTCTCATTTAAAAATCATTTAATCAACTTCTAATTGATTCTTGATTAAAGGGTGCTTAGATTATAAAAAGTAACAAATGCAACATTTAGAAACATTTAAAAATTAAATATAAATAAGAAATACATTTAGATTACACTTAGAGAAATTAGTTGTAATAAACATGTGCCCTTACCTTTGTTAATTACGTGCAATTTGTGTGTAGCTTAGTTGAAATTTCGTTTTAGTTTCGTGTCGTTTGGCACTGCAACTGTTTAGCTTTTATTGTTTTTAGTTAAGTTTAATTATTGTTTTGGAGTTCAACATAATAATGTTGTGCAGTTTATTTAGTTTGTTGAGTTTATTTGGAACATGGAACCGTTTTAGTATTTAGAAAATTGCACTGCCATTTGAAAAACATGCCAGAGTTTCAGTTTGTTCTGTGCCAAAGTTATTAAAAACAATTCAAAAACTTTTAATAGGTTTCTTTTTGCTATTGGTGACTTAAATCAAACAATAAAGTACAATAAAAAGTTGACAAAAAGTGAAATGTGAGGTGCTGTAACAGTTAGATAGACAGAGAGACAGCTTAGTACATTGAGAGAAATAACATGGTTACATTTATAACATATTGTAGAACATTCAAAAACTGTTGTTTAATTTTTATACATTTTTATGTGCGGCGGGGAATTTTGAGGAATTTGCTTTTTATGAGTTGCACAAAGTTGTAATACGCTTTTCTAATCAGATATTACTATAACACTGTGCTACACGGCTAAATACTATGTTCAAGGAATTATGAAGAAATTCAATAAAATGTTTTGATTTTTAATACAGCTTTTGATCTAAATTAATTTGTTTTTAGCTAAAATTAAAAAAAAAAAGGTAAACAGGAATATTTTTATTTGGTAAAAAAATTTAGATTTTTTGGAAAAACCTTGTTTTTAAATAACACTCCAAAATCAATATCTCATTTTAACTTAATTCTCAGGGTAAACATGTTTTGATAAATTTTTCTTCTCATATTTCATTTATCTTATTTAATGCTTGTAAGAGTCCGGTTAAAAAATTTGGATTTAAAGTTGTTTGCTTATGCAGAATACTCAGTAAAGTTTATATTTGTAGCACAGTGTATAAATCAGCTGGTAAATTAAATTTTTTCCAACAATTTGCAACTACAAATTAGATTTATTGAGCTCCCAACTGCCTGCAGTGCATGCTAAATCATCAGGAAATTCAATAAACGTCTGCAAATGCAATGGAAATCAGAAATCTGTGGAGCGCATCGCTTCAGAGTTGTATGTCCCAAATGTGCACTGCAGCTAATCCTTGAAATGGAACGAAACGAACGCTTTGAGCTTCAGAGCTGCACCCAAAAAGCATATTTTATTTTCCACTCAGAGCTCAAGCAACTTGACTAGAAAACGCCCAGCTATTTATTTACTTCAGTTTGAAGGAGAGCCGCAGGACGCAGGAGGAGAGAGAGAGACAAGACAAGTTGGGAATTTCGCTTGATTTTGTTGTTGTTGTTTTCGCCATTTGGCCAAATGGCCTCAAACCCTTTTGCCACAGCTTTTGGCATCCACTTGACCTAGTAACTGTGCCGTTGTGTCGCATTATGACACACATTTCATTAATTAGGCAGGGCGCAGCCGAAAATCTCTTTTCGATGCGACCTTCGCTGCGTGCGATGCGGCGTATGCGTAATATTTGGATTATACTGTAAGTATTTTTGAGGCGATTGCTCATCGAATTAGTGTCACAAATTTGCATGTTTTTAACTCAACACGCCCTGAGAGTGTCTTCGTGTGTATGTGTGTGTCTATTGTGTATGTGTGTGTGTGAAAGGATAGCTGCTGTTTTGTGCTTCGTCCTTCGTGTGTGCTAATGTCTCAATGCCGTGCCCGTTGAGCGTTACGGCAGCGTCTATATAAATCATGTTAGCTTCAAACTGTTGGCTTGCCTGCCACGCCCCCACATAAAAGACACGACCTCGCACAAAATGCACACACACACACACACACAATACACTAGCACTCACACTCTCTCGCAGCAGCTAGGGAACTTGTAACATGACAGGCGACAGCTTCAGAAACAGGATATTACATAACAGGCGCTCGCCTTGGCTGCTAAAAGGCTGTAAATGTGTGAGAGTTTGTGTGAGAGTGTGTGTGAGAGTATGTGTGTGTATGTACATATTCATCTATGTGTGTATTTGTTTGTGATTGTTATTGTTTATTATTGTTTATGGCATTGCGCTGGCTGCCATTTTATGCTGCCATTTTTATTTTGGCATTTCCGCTTTGGCTTGTTTATGCACACACACAGCACACACACACACACACATTTTGCTCCCTTTACACACACACACATGCTCAGCTCTCTTCACTTACTTTATGCAGCTTTTTAGCAAAAACTTAAACATAATTTTCACGCTTATCAAAAAAACATTTATTTTAACATTTTACTTTTTTCCATATATTTATAATAGGCTTAAAAAACTTTTGTTTTAGTTTTAGTTACAATAATTATTGTTTATTTGGTTTGGTATGCAAAAAATGTGTTACAAATTTGTTAGTTATGTTTTTAATTTATTTTTGCTGTTTTATTAATTGTAAATTATTTGTTTTTATTTGTAGTTATTGTATAGATTTTTATGTATTTATTTAATTTAGTTTTATAATTCTTTTGTTTTGTTGCTGAAACGCTTTGTTAACTTTGTTTAAAATTCTGCTTTGCTGTGTTTTGTTTTTATTTTAGTTTCTTATTGTTTTTTTTTTTGCTGTTTTTTAATTGTAAATTATTTGTTTTTATTTGTAGTTATTGTAGTTTTTTGCTCTTGTTATTGTTGTTAACTCCGCCGTCGCGCTCCGCACACAACAATTCGCTGGCAGAGATAAACTGAGACTGAGACTGAGCCTGAGCCTCTGCCTATGACTCCAGAGACTTCGGGGCCAAGGCAGCGGCAGAGGCAGCGGCAGCGGCAGCTGCATCCTGCTGGAGTCTGAGCCGAGGCGTTACATCCTTTGGCGAAGGCTATTCGTGTTGCAAAAACAAAACAAAACGCAAGAAAAAACAAAACAACAAAAAAAGCTCAAAACCGCGACAAACACAACCGAAAGCAGAGAGCGAGATAGCAAGAGAGCGCGAGAGCAAACTTTCACCTCTCGCGTGCGTGTCCTCGCACAATGTGCGCATTGTTGTTGTTTGTTGTAGCGCCCTCTATTTCACTTTCAGCTGTGTTTGGGTCGGGGGCGGTGAGGTGGAAGTTGGCAGGTGGGTGGTGGATGGTGGGAGGTGGGTTTCTAGCATGTGCTAGCATATGAAGCTGCGTTTGCATGGTGATTTCATTGTTGTTGTGGTGGCTTTTGTTGTGGTTTTTGTTGTTGCTCTGCGCAGCACGTGACATTCCACCGAAGCTTTCTTATCACTTTGCGCCCTTCCCCGTAGAACAGTTCACATGCTCGCACTCGCTCTAACGTCTATGTTATTGTTGTCGTCCGTGTCTAACGCTGAGATTTAGCGCAGAGCTTTGGGCACAGTGTGTCAAGAAATATATAAAATTAACTTTCAAAATAAAATTATTAAATTTGTGATAAATAAAAAACATACAAAAAACAGTAAGGACGGAGCTAGAGTCGGACGTAACCGACTGTAGAAGACCCTGTACTTTGTATTTTCTACGCTGTTTTTGATCTGATCGCTATGTTACTCACATTATGAGTTATTTGCAATACAAATCTTGCAAATACAAGAGATCGATTTTTTGTTGACCTCCTACTAAGGTCCAACAATGTGGTATCTGCCCTGAAAAGTACCTAAAAACATGATTTTTGCTCATAAAATCCAAATTTCTCGTCCAAATACACCCATATTTGGTTTTTATGAGCTAAAATATTATTTATTAATTATATTGAGCATACATTAAATGGCAAACTTACGACTAAAACTTAATAGTCCTAAATTTAATTCAGTTTTATATATTTACCGTTTCTTTTATAGCTAATTTCGCATACGAAAATGACTGCACTTAATATAGTTAAAAATAAATTGTGGCTTGTACATGAATTTCTTTGATTTAAATGCGTAGTTTTTGTTGTTTGTTTGTACGTTTGTTTTACAAGTTTTGAACTTTTGTATACACCACAGCAAGTCCAGTGTCCAAACTCACCATGGCTACGCACTGGTTCGATAGCGAACGCATACATGTTCGTCACACCAAGTATTCGGCTCAACTCAACTCGCGTCGCTTTTGCTGCGGGCTTGCGTCTGTATGAAAGGTGTAAGCATTAGCTAGGTTTGCGTACTGGCTAAAGTGAAACTCACCGCAGCGGGGGTTTTACGTTGCGGGCAGTCGACATGCAGATGATCTTCGCTGCGGCAGCCATGACAGCGCTTCGGCTGCGGTCCCTGCGCACACTCGGACGCTATGTGATTGGCGAATTCGCCGCAGTTGTAGCAGCGCATGCGGCGAGTTTTGCGATTGCTGTAATGGCGGGAAGTTTATTAAAAATAAATAAATATAACAAAATGCAATAATAAATATATTAATTACATGCGCGGTCTGTAGGTGCTGCCGTGGCAATCGTCGCCTTGCCGCCCGGATACCCGTGTCGCCTCCAGCCCCCTCGCCGTACGCTCGCATTCAAATTCCACCTCCTCTTGCTCACCTAGAGAGCGAAATCCGGACATTTGTATGACGCTCTGTGGGAAAAGATAATGCATTTGTGTGTGTTACAGACTTTAATCGAAAGGATTATATAATCGATTATATAATATCCTTAACTAATATAGATTTATTTTATATATCTGCCCTAGAATAATGCAAATTTTATTAGTATTTGTGTTAGTATTGTGTTTTTTATTTTTAAAAATACTAATAAATTAATAAATTATCCAATATTTAATTATTTCTTATCCATTTTAACTCTTAAGTAGTATTTAAAATTATTGTTAAACCTAATTTTTGGAAGTATTTTTATTAATAATCAATGCCAATTAAAAATCGCTAATATTTAAAAAAAATCAAAAAAATATTGAAAATATATTGTCAATATCCAACAAAATTTGTGCATCCCTAATCTATGTCACATCGAACTTTGTTAGAAAAATGTCAATATTTTTGGTATACTTACATAATATTAAATATTATTACAATAAATTACACCGTTATCGATATTATCGATATATTGTTAACTCACCTGATGCACAAACACCTCCTGGCCGCCATCGTTGGGCGTGAGAAAACCCCATCCCTTGGCCACATTGAACCATTTGCATTTGCCCAGGCGCACACAGCCGCATTCCTGTTCAGGATTCGCTAAAGGAATGTGAGAAAATAATGAGAAATAAATGAGAATTTGAAAAATTAATGATGCATATGCGTATATCTATATCTAATGGGTTTTTCGAGTTAATTGAATACGCTTTTGAGCTGTGCTGTAATTGTTTTGTTATTCAAATTGAGCAGCAGCTGAGGAATCCTTTTTTTATGTCCTGTCCCAATTGCTTCAAGGCATAAAAAATATAATAAAAACAACAAAAGTAAGAAGAGAGAGCGGATAAGAGAGACAGAGAAAAATAGAGAGAGAGAGAGCAAACGAGAAACAGGTTTCGTTTTGTTGTTTTTATTAGACATATTTGAAGTGAGAGTAAAGAAGAGCATTTGAATTGAATTGGAGTTGTTCTTGTTGTTGTTGTTGCTCTTCTTCTTCTTGTTTTTCCAAAATTTATTTTTGTGTTCATTTTTGTAGCTGTGACATGCGTGACACTCACACATACATTCATTCTCATTCATTGCATTCATTCATAATTTGTCGGCTTTGGCTCTCGGCTGCATTCCAATTTCGGCAGCTTATCTTATTGCTTGTGTGTCTCTCTCTTTCTCGCTCTTTCACTCTCTCTTTCTCTACTCTCTCCTTCTATCAACTACAGCTACGCACTGCACTCTAACTGATAGCTCTTATCTGAAAAACTATTCTTGGTGTTTTTATTGTGACTTCTTCGCCTTGAGGGTTGTTTATGAACACAAAAATATCTTATTGAAACATTTGTTGCTTGAGCATTGAAAACATTTAAGGCGTTACTATAAGAAAATAAATTTTTTATATTTATTTAATTTTGATATCAGATTATAATTTTACTAATTATAATTGAAATGAAATTATTTTATATTTCTGTCAACAAAAAACATTAAAAAATATTGTCTAATATTAGGAAAATTATATTGAATATAATAAAGAAGAGTAGTGAAATTTTACAAAAATTCTATCCAGAAAAGTATGATAGGTCGTTCATAAGGATATCGCTATATGGACTAAGCTCTTAGTCCTAATCAATATTATATATATTTTTTTAAAGTCTGCCACGCCTCCTTCTGACTGTTGGACACATTTTCCAATAAAAGTACAGGGTCCAAAAAAGCTCAATGGCTTTATGGGATAATTGATTAAATAACACCCGAAGTTATACAACTCTTGTTTTATTATATAACGCATGTTATTCAAAGCATTTTAATATAACTTCCAAACATATCCTGATAGGAAAATTGTACCTTTAAACATAGCAAACCCGTATGTATTATTTCATTTATTTTTATTGTTGTAAATTTATCTCTAAACACAGTCAATTAGTTTCGAAATATGTAAAAGATCCGCTGCTGAAACTACCACCGCATGCCTGAGTGCCTACGGAAAGGCTGGGAAACTGGCATATTAACAGCGTTATGGCTTAATTTTTGTAAAGAAAAATCGCTCAAGTATAAACAAGAAAATGAGCTGTAAAACGAGTTTTGTAAATTTTGAAAACAAAAAAAAAATTCAAGAAAATTCAACGCAATAACGAGAAACAAAGCAGAAATATTAGCTGAAGACATGAAGTAAAAGCAAAATAAAACTGCCAAATTTGGCAAGATTTATTCAATTTTTGGCAACAAGGGTGCGAGGGTGAGAGGGCGGTTTGATGCACACACACACACATTCAAATATAGCAACTGCAGTTTTGGCGTGTTTCAGAGGGGGTTGAGGAGTGACAACGTTTGCGATTTGCAAAAACCCTTGAGGGTAGTTCCAATGTTCAAACTGCAAAGGTTTTGCCAATTGCCAATAAAAAATTGCGGAATAACGCAAGCAAAACAAAAAGCATGAAAAACACACATAGAAAAAAAACGAATTACGCAGTATATAAAATAAAAAACAGCAAAGCAAAACAAAAAGTGAGACTACAACAAAAATTTTGGCCAATCAGCGACGAGTTTGATAAGATTTTTTGTTGGTGTAAATCTGTTGATATTTTGTTTGAAATTTTTGGAGCGTCATAACTAAAACTGAAACTAGTTTGTTGAATGAATTGTTTTTTAGTCTATTTTTCATTTTTACCTGTTGTTGTTGGTGTTGTTGTTGTTGTTGTTGTGCTGGAGCCGCTGCTGTTGTTGGAGTCGTTGTGCAGGTCCATGTTTGAGTTTAAAATTATTGGAGTGCAAGTTTTTTTTTTGTTTTTTGTTAAAAAATATTTTTAAAAATATTTATGAAATTTGTAATTAATTTAAGCGCTTGGCATTTTACAGCTGCAGACAGCAGAACACTTTAATAAACACACGCACACAGACACAGAGTTGTAGTAATAGACACAGATACAGCTATAGATACAGATACAGATACAGATACAGCACTCGAAGTTGAAGTAGAGCAAACGCTGCCGCTGCGCACGACGCACTTTAACAAACTGAACTCAACTGCGAGTTGCGTTTTACTATTTCTAGGAAGGCCAGAGGGCTCGCAACACACACACACACGCATACAAATAAATATATGTATATACACACACATAGATACAGCCCGAAAATTATAGCTGTATCTTCAGCACAACAATATACAGGCGAATACAGATGAATGCGCCTCGCTCTCTCTGCCGCTCTCTGCTGCTCTGTGTGATAGGCCTATAAGTGTGTGTGTGTCATGTGGATGTATGTGTGTTATGCGTGTATGTGTGTGTGTGTGGAAAAACATTTGGAAACGAGCAGCAAGCGTGCGCAGTTCGAATGTATCTAACAGATACAACTAACGATCGCACGCACTGAGAGCGCGTGCTCGCTCTCTAAATTATCTAAAAATTCTCAGATAAATTTTAACAAAATTTTAACTAGTGGTAGTTGTCATACAGGATAACTGCCATACAGCGCTGGCTGCTAATAGACCTGATCAAATGTATCTAACAGATACAACTGCTCTCTACATTTTCTAAAAATTCTCAGATAAATTATGACAAAATTCTGGCTAGTGTCAGCAGCTACAACTGTCATACATTACAACAGTTATACGCACTGTTCAAACTGTCATACAGCGCTGTCTGCTGATAGGTCTGATCGTTGAGGGTTTAAAATAAGGTGAAGCAAGCTGATTGGCGCTTGCACAAAAAATAAAGATACATGTAAAAAATTGCCTAAAAAACTGCACAATAAGCCGCACAACAACACACTCACCCAACAATATACACACACACACACTCACTGAGAGTGGTTGCCACCCCTTGGGCTTGCCACAAATTGCTCGTGTCGCGTGGCAAACGTAGGCATTTTAACCCTCGAATGCAAGCGAATGTTGCACACACAATGTTGCAACATTTTTGCCCATCAAGCCGGGCGCTGCAATTTATCATGCCACGTGCCACGCGCTGCGGCATGACCAAATTGCCATCGCTCCGCCAATGCCGCAAAAATGCTCGATGACAGCGTGTGGCAGAGGGGCGGGTATGCAATTGTCACAGTGTGTGTATGTTGTGTGTGAGTGTGTTAAGTGTGTGTGTGTGTGTGTGTGTTGTGTGTACATGACTATGACTTACGCTGGCTAAGCTAGAAAAATGGGAAACATGCGAGAGAGCTGCAAATGCGCTGGTAAAATGCTTCAAATGAAGAGTTTGCAATTGCAGCTATAACTCTCAGAGCACTTGGCTTACAGGTTTGAAAAATTGTAAAAGAAATATGCAAAAGTAAAAGAAAATTTAGGCTGCTTCTCCAGAGGATTCAAGTTTCATGGAACTAAGCTTACGCTTATAGTAAAAGTTATATAAATAGAAGAAGTTTGTAACAAAATGAAATAAACCAAATTACATGTATTTAATACTACAAATTTAAAACTTATTGTTTAATGGAAAAAAATTTGTAATAATTTTGCGAGCAGAGAGGAGAGTGGCTAAGCGCTGCCTGGGAGGCGAGCCAGCTACCCGCTGTAACGCAGGAGGTATGCTTGGAGAGCCAGCAAGAGTGAGCGACCAAAGAGGAGAGAGGCTAAGCGCTGCCTAGGAGGCGAGCCGGCTACCCGCTGCATTACTTGTAATGCAGGAGGTATGCTTGGAGAGCCAGCGAGGTGAGCGGCTAAGTGCTGCCTAGGAGGCGAGCTGGCTACCCGCTGCATTACTTGTAATGCAGGAGGTATGCTTGGAGAGCCAGCTAGGTGAGCGGCTAAGCGCTGCCTAGGAGGCGAGCTGGCTTCCCACTGCATTACTTGTAATGCAGGAGGTATGCTTGGAGAGCCAGTGAGGGAGCGGCTAAGCACTGCATAGGAGGCGAGCTGGCTACTCGCTGCATTACTTGTAATGCAGGAGGTATGCTTGGAGAGCCAGCGAGGTGAGCGGCTAAGCGCTGCCTAGGAGGCGAGCTGGCTTCCCACTGCATTACTTGTAATGCAGGAGGTATGCTTGGAGAGCCAGCGAGGTGAGCAGCTAAGCGCTGCATAGGAGGCGAGCTGGCTACCCGCTGCATTACTTGTAATGCAGGAGGTATGCTTGGAGAGCCAGAACGAGCGAACGAGCAGAGAGGAGAGTGGCTACGCGCTGCCTAGGAGGCGAGCCGGCTACCCGTTGCATTACTTGTAATGCAGGAGGTATGCTTGGAGAGCCAGCTAGGAGAGCGGCTAAGCGCTGCCTCGGAGCTTATGCATAGAGACCGGTCGATGTATTCTTTATAGGCGAGCCAGCTAACTGCTGCATTACTTGTAATGGTACAGGGTATTGTGCAGTAGGGCACGTTCGACTGATCTGCCCTGTCCAAATTTTTTTAAGTAAAGGGTCTAATGAAAACAATTGTAAATAAACTAGATATAACATATAATCGATCGATAAACAAAACTATTTTTAAAAAGTTTTTTAAGTTATATTCACATTTATTAAACAAATTGAAAAAATCAAATACTTGCTACAGAATGTTTCTAAAATTAAACTGCAGTTGCTGTGCCTCAGCTGCCACATCTAAACCTCATATGTTTCTGTACTCTTTTCGAAATGCGAATTCAGAGCAAAGAACTGCTGCTCTGATGCTGTGAGTGAGGTCAGCGCGGGGTCAGTTTTGATTTTTATCCATAGTTAATGCAAAAACATACAAATAACATGCGCCCAGATTGAACGAGATGCAGAGCAGTGCCTATAAAAAGGGTCCTGTAATCAATATTTTGCCGACAGCCGAGCTCTTTTGCCTACTTGCCTCCTTGCCTCCTTGTGTGTCCAAATAGTCTGAATAGGCCTGTGGAAATGGAAAGTGCCCATTAGGGATACGAGGCGCGCACTCACATGCGCATAATTGGAACAGGATTAACAACGTGAATGCAATTGCCATAGACGCCCGACGGACGAAGGACCGTGGACCATTGTCCGGCGTGTTTTTGGACTCCTCATGCATTTCCGGGATGCAAAATGCAACAAAGAGCACGCGCTACACAATGCACAGCGAAAAATAATCCGCTTTAAATACACGCATACATCGGGAAAATAAAATCTATAAAATGGGGCAAATTCTAGTGGAAAATCTATGCAAAATCAGCAACATGCAAAGTGGTGGAAGGGAGTCTGGGCATTAGTCCCGTTTGACCCGTCAGGCACCTCCTGTTGGTTATGCGCTCTCTCCCTCCCTCTCCTTTCTCTCTCTCTCACACTTTCTCTCTGCTCTGCTGTAATCTATTTTTTGTACTTTTTGTTACCGTTTTCTTTTTGTACGCCAGAGCGCACACAATTTGCATGTGCAGCAGGGAGGCCTGATTATTGTTACTGCAACAATCAGCATTCAAGTAGGCGACTTTCGCTATTTTGATTGACACGTGATTGATGTTTCCATTTGCAAGGCAGCGCAGTGACAAACGGAAAGGGAAAACGGAAAAGGAAACCTAAGCCAAAGGCCAACACCTAACAAAACAAAGACATTTCAATGCAACTAGAGGAAATGTTAGTTCAACGGACAAGTTAACTAGAGCCAGCTTAAGCATAATACATTTTTTCAATAATTTAATATTATATGGCAGTTGAGAAAAATCCATACCACTTGAAAATCTGATGAGTTTTGATGGAGCTATGCGCATTCAAATAGTTTGGCCCCAAAACATCTGTCTGTCTCTTCACCTCTAGTATAAATAGATGCGCCTGAAATTATACTTTAGTTTTTGTGCAGCTGCAACTATTATAAAACGGAAAACTCCTGAAAGAAAACAAACAAGTGTGTGTGTGTGTCTGTGTGTGTCGGGCTTTGATGGAGCCGCGGCCATAAATACTTCTAGTGGAATACGTTATGCTATTTTCACGCTATGGCTAATTAAATATATATATATTAATTATCGTTAATTATTACCAAAAATCCAGAAAAAATTCTGAATATGAAATAAATAAAATAACTGTCATGTTGCATACTTTCAAGGACGTGAAAATAATAAAACAAAATAAAAAAAATACTTCTATTATTATTATTATAATGAAATTTTCGCCAAAAATGCAGAAAAATAATCTAAATATAAAATAAAAAAAATTGGCTGACTTATTGTGAATTTACAAAAATATTAACAAATTTAGCAACTTGGAAAACCACCTATTGAGTCAAAAAACAGGGCAAAACCACTTGTTAAGTCAAAAAACTGCGCCATAAATACTTCTAGTAGAGTTATCGTTATGAAATTTTCACCAAAAATCTAGAAAAATAATCTAACTATATTACAAAAAAAAATTGGCAACATCGGCTGACTATATATATCCTATAGCTCCCATAGAAATCTCTAACGCACAAAATCGAAATAATTAATGATCGTACGAAGTTGGCATTTTTGTTGGATGTAATTTGTTGTTGTTAATGTCGATTTCACTTTCTAAATATTTAGAATATTTCAGTTTGTAATCACTTTAATTGAAAATGCATTTGTTGTCACTTTTAGTATGAAATATTTGTGGCATTTTATTGATGTCATTTCGTTTTGTTTGCTTGTATTAATTGTGGTTTCTGTTCATTTAGAGATATTTTTATTTTTAGAGATACTTTATTTTGCTTTTTGTTTTGTTTATATAATTAATAGGAATTTAAGTTGCGTTCAAATAATTTTTAGATTTACGCATTATAAACTGCATAATATATATATAATGTATATATATGTGTGTATATATTCAATTATGGATTCTTTGCGCAATTCTTTACGTTCTTTCATGCTTTCTTCTTGCTGCTTTGTTTGTGTCTTTAGGTTTTTGGGAATGCTGGGGTTTGTGGCATAGAAGGTGAATGACAGAGAGAAATATATAGGGTATTTGTAGGGTATATGTATATCGCTAACATGAATTCAACAAAATATGATATCTAATTTAAGGTTTTTAATTGCAAATATATTCAGACGTTTTGTTTGACTTTTGCAAATGAAATTCGCTGCGTTTATTTGTTTTGCTTTTTATAAATATTTTTAATTGTGTATGAGAACCAATTTTGTACATTTGTGGATACTAAAAAACAATTTGCAAATTTATATATATATATATATTAGATATATATACGTATGTGTGTGTACCAATATAAGTATATGTGTATAACAAAGGCTCTACATGCTATGTATGTATATATATATAAGTACGAGTACTCAGATAAATATACAGATGCAGTGTTACAAATACAGATACAGATACATATGGAAATATATATAGTTATATATACTATATATGGATGTTGCAATAAAAGTTTACATACAATACATATATAATAAGTACTTATCGAATATATAATGCAATATATTTGGATTTGATTTCTAATCGGTAATCGATAATCGATAAACATACAACGAACTGATCTGATGATCGTCTCTATCGTTAAGTTTCCGTTTTCGTTTTCGTTTTCTGTTCTTGACCTAAATCAGAGTCACTTATAATACTAAGAAGCAGTCATTTATTCTCCATTTAAATTTACGTGTTGTCGTCACTTTTGAATCCTGAAACAGATTTCAATTACTGTACAAGTTGTGTCTTCTCCTCTCGTATTAGTATAGCTCTTGCTACGACTACAAACGTGTGCTATTATAAATATATTTATTATATATTATTAAGTTTATGTATATTACAGAGAAATAAAATCGAAGAAAACTATTACTGTTATTATTATCTAAAATATTCCTTTTAGCAAAAGTTCTGTTTCTGTTTCTGTTTTATTGTAAATTATCGAAATCGGGACCCTTGGCAAATCTGTGCTAAAATGATTTGCCAAGATTTAATAAAGAGCTTATTTATTTGTATATATATATATGTATATATAGTAATTCTTTCAGTCTCAGTCTCACAAATAGGAAAGTATTATGTGCTATTTATGTTTTGTAAATGTTTGAATTAAAAGTAAATCGAAATCAGTCACAAGAATATTTCTGGTTTTTATTGCACAAATGAAAATTGCAAAACCCAAAACACAACCAAACACAAGTCCGAAACGAAACCAAAATAAAAAATCAATTTTGTATGTTTTTTTTTAGTTTTTTAATAATTTTGATTATCTTCTTTTTATATTTTCCATGTATGTAGGTCTCTGCCGCTCAATACTTCATCATTAGAGTTAGATATTATGCGTATGTATGTATATGTATATATAAATATTGCATATGCTTATAAATCTTATGCTCTAAATGTAATATATACTACATATATACTATATATCTATGTATATAGCTAACTCCAAAACACACTCGCTCTGCTGTTCAAGTTTTGTGTCTTTGTATCGCATACAAAAATACAAAAAATAAAACATTAATTTCTTGCATAGTCTTAGTCTCAATTAGCATACTAACACGCGCTGCTCTCGCTCCCCTCTCGAGCCCCCTTTACAAGTTGGCACACCCCCTGGCTACGCCTATGGCAACTCTTGCAAGTTACGCATACGCCATGGTGTGCACCCCTCAGCGCGTGTGCAGAAATACGATTACTTAATTAATTAATTGGTGTTGTTGCTTACAGTTTTAAGCCGTTGTATCAGCTGTATTTAATAGTACATTAATAATAGCTTAATTGCTAGTCAGCCTCATTAATATTATAAGCTTAAATATTAATTCATTACAGATTAATCAGACAATAATTAACTAAGAGACAATATTGAGAATAGAACGAAGACTAATTGAGAGCATTTCTTCTAAGGCGCAAAGTAAATGTTTATGGTTTAGACTTGCATATGGAGAAAGGTTTACAAGTATCTATAAGTATATAGAGTTATTTAAATGTAGAGCTCTTAAGCAATATTATTATTATTGTATATTATGCTATATAGTATTATGGGTTTAATTAATTATTTGTAATCGTTATTATTATTATAATTATTGTGTTTCATAATACAAATACAATTCGTAAATGTAAATGTGGACAAATATGGAAACAGTCAAAAGCACCGATTTTTCAGCTAAGTTTGTTTTTCATTCATACTTTCAATCTATCTTTGTTATTTGTTCATAATAATCATATAATCATACAATGATAATGATAATCACTACTTGGCTAAGTAATTATAGCTAAACACTACTGCAAGGGTTTGTGTATTCTGTATTCTGTGTATTCTGTATTCTGTGTATTCAGTATGAAGTATAACAGGCTTTCAAAATGAATAATTACATATTTTAAATCATTTTTTTATACGCTCTTTTGATTTGTGGTTTTTTTATGTACAGTAAAATACATACAAATATATATTTAGTTATATGTGTATACAATATATATATATTTATATATAAAATACGTGTTTTCTTGGTTGTTGAATTGTGTAATTTGCTTTAAGAAATTTTTGTCATATTTTTTCTGGAATTGTTAGCAAAGAAATTCAAATAAGGCAACTTGAATCTAATTGTTTATATTGTTATTTTAATTAAATATGTATGTGTGTATGTGTGTGTGTGTTTACTCTATTATGCGTTTTTAACAAACTTAAAACTCAAATCAAATTTAAATGCATTTTATTACTTAGTGAAATTAAAATATTTCTGCAACAACAGCTTGAAATTCAATTTGCATTTTTTTTATTCTTTGACCCTGTACTTAAGCTTGCATTGGGGTCTATGCGTTTAATAAAAATATTTATCAAAAATAATATGTATTTATTTGTAATTACTTTTATTTGTTTTTTTGCTTTTGTTTAGTTTTTTTTGGGATTGCCAATTGTTGAGATCTTTTGCTTTATCTTTTTCTCTTTTGAAAATAGTTCATAGCGCAAAACGAGTTAGAGTAACAAATTTTGTGGGTGGCGGAGGGGGAGAGGGACGGGCCTGCTCTATGTACAAACTAATAATAATACCGTTATGTATGCTTGTGCTTAACTTATGCTTATTGCACTTCAATTTCAATTTTGCTAAGTTTTTTTCTTCTCTTCTCTTCTTTTCTGTTGTTTTTTTTACGTGCACTCAATAATCATGGGCTGCTGGGAGGATTCGATGACCGAGGGCCGATTCTCCTGTGCGCCATAGATGGAGGCGTCCTGCAGCGGCTTCAACGCTTTCGGGGAGAGGGAGTGAGGCGCCAGATGATGCGGGGGTGCAAGATGTTGCTGCTGCTGCTGTTGTTGTTGCTGCTGTTGTTGGTGTCTGCTGGGCGAGGCCTGAGGCGGCTGCATGTGATGGGAGCCAGCGGGTGGTGGCAGCTGATTGGCCGTGGTCAGCAGCATGGGTGGTGCAGCGTGTGGTGCGGGCAGCAGATGAGCACCGGGCGCTTGTTGCAAGTGCGACGGCTGCCCCAACGGTATAAGACGCGGCGGCGACTGCGCGCCAGCCAAGTGACGCAGACTCGGATGCACGCTGGGATGCATGTGCTGCTGCAGCTGCTCGTAGGCCTCACGAGAGTCCGGCTCGGGTAGATCTTTGTCTGCATTTAAAAGATATAAATAAAGATATAAGTAAGCAAATCTATACATACAAATAATATACATATATCGAAATATACAGATTTAAGCAGACATTAAAATCGACAAGCTTATAACTACTTATATAGAGTATCTATAAAATAAACAAAATAAACAAAACTATTTTGTCGCCAAATAGATTTTTTGTGTGATCTTGACTATAACAAATTTTGCAAAAATAACTTATATCGAACGCTATAAAAAAATATTATGCTAATGTCGATATTTCCGATTTTTTCCGAAAATTTTGAAAAATCTTTATTAATTTTAAAAATCTAAATTTTTTGTATTCCTAACTCATACTACCATATAGAATTTTGATTGAAAATATTATGCAAGTGTCTACATTGTCGATATAAGTCAATATTTGGACATTCTTAAGTCGAAGTCTTCTGAAACTCACCTAGACACTCCGAGGTCGCAGCTGCCGCCATGGCGAGCTCCTCCTCAAGATTGTTTGGCTTGCAGCTGGTGGTCTTCCAGTGCGTGCGCAGCCCTGAGGCGCTGATGTACTTCTTGTCGCAGCCCTGGCAGACATAGGGCCGGTCATTCGTGTGCAATCGCTTGTGCAGCTTGAGGTGCACAAACTGCGTGAACTTCTGGGGGCAGAGATCGCAGGCATAGGGCTTCTGTCCGCTGTGCAGGCGCAGATGCGTCTTCAGGTTGGAGGTGCTGGAGAAGCGTTTCTTGCAGATGTCGCATTGATGAGGCTTCTCGCCCGTGTGCACCAGATGATGCTTTTGGAGATGCGCCAGCTGCGTGAAGCTCTTGGTGCAGACGTTGCACTTGAAGGGACGTTCCCCGGAATGCGTGCGCAGATGCACCTTGAGGTTGCTCAGCTGTCCGAAGGTCTTGCAACAGACGTTGCACTCGTAGTGCATCTTGCCGTCCTTCTTCTTCAGCGGATACGGCAGCGAGCGATAGCCGCGAGATGCCAGCGAGTTGGGCGAGAGGGGACTGCCGCTGCGGGGGCAGGAGTTGCCATCGGGACTGAGGCTGCTCGGTGGCGAGATGCGCAGCGGGGAGAGACGTTGCAGTGGCGTCAACGGTTGCATCAACGGATGATTCAGCATTTGCGTGCTGCTCTGCAGCAAATGCAAATTGGAGGCGGAACCGCCGCCACTCGACGCATTCGACTGGCGATCGAAGGGGGAGTGCGAGCTGTGCGGCGGCGAGTGGAAGGTGGAGGTGGCCGCATGCAGCGATTGCGCTCCCGGATAACCCGCATAGCTGCTATAGCCGGGAGAATGATTGCCCGACTCGTAGGCCAAGTGCTGCGGACGCGTGGGGGAATAGATGACGTTGTGATTGTGATGATGGTGATGATGATGCACTGCAGCCGGCGGAGGAGAGCATTCGCCTTTGATTAGCGTTCTTTGATGAAGTTCCTGCTCACGCTCCCGCTCCCTTTCCCGTTCCCTTTCCCGCTCCCTTTCCTGCGTTGCGCCTGTCAGCTCCTGCGGCTGTCCCAGATTCGAGCTGGAATCGGGACTCACGGCATTGCCATAGCGCTGGGATTTCTTGTAGCTATATGCCATCTCCGTGGGTGATGTGGGCGGGGGCGTGGCCGCATTGGCTTGCCTGGAAGCCGCCTCCAGGCGATGTTGGCTAGTCAAGATGGTTTCCAAAATGCTTGAACTGGATTGCGAGAAGCGCACATAACGCTCGCCCGGCATGGATACCGGGTCGGCCTCATAGTAGGGTTTGCTCAGGGGCACAATGGTGCGTGTTTGACCTCCGGAATTGTGCTCCAGTACGATAACCGTGGAGCTGGCGGGTTGTGAGTTTGGAGACTCCAGCTGATGCAGTTGCTGCTCCTCCCCCAGCGTTGTCGTTGTGCTGGGCGGGCACATGGCTTCCACCGCCTGCAGCTCCAGCTGCATTTCCTGCTCCTCCGCCAGGCCTACACCCGCTGGTGGAAGATCCACATCCACATCCTTGTGCAGCGGTTCCTGTTTGATGCAGCTTTTGTTCTTGAACTCGTACTTCAGCGGCATCTTCACCTTGAACTTGCGATACTCGTTCTTGTCCGGCTCACAGCTGGGCGTGGCAGTCAGAGTGGGCGGCGTGGTGGAGATGCTGGGAATGGGAGGCGTTACGCTATTGGGTTTTTGCGCCTGCGCAATGACCGTCTCCTTGGGCGCAATCGCCTTCTTGGAGCAATCAAGCACATAGTTGTGTTCGCTCTCGCTATCACTGGAATCCTCCGGAGGCGTCAGTCCATCCTCCTGGCACTCGTTGCTGTGGTAGCCCTCATCCGAGCGCACCGAACGCACGCTGCCATCCTGCGGCGTCAGCTGATGCTCATAGTGCGCATCCTTGCCACAGAGCGGTGAACCCGCCGTCGTTTCCTTCTCACAGCTGTTGCTGTTCAGCGGGGAACGATCCTGTCCGATAATGACGGAGGCATGTCGACTATGCTGTATATGCGGATGTAGGGTATTCGAGGCAGCTGAACTGCTGGTGGTGCTGACATGGGCGGGTGGACTGGAGCGACGACAACACTGCACATTGGCAGAGTTAGCAGCCGATGGTGCCGCAGGTGCAACGGTTGCTCCTCCCGCTCCCGCCGCTGGCAAATGCAAACCCATCACATAGGTTATATGACTAACAGCGACCTCGGCGGGTATCTCGGGTGCTGCCATTGCATAATGGGGTTTCTTGTCGTCCTCCTCCTCGTCCACCTCATCCTCCACATCCTGCTTGCATGCACCGAATATCGTACGTTCCGGATCCACATCGTAGCCCAGGCGACTGGCGAAATCCTTGCAATACCAGACCATCAGCTCTTCGTTGGGCAGAATGTCGCGGGTGGTGTAGAAATAGATGTTCTCCTGATGCTGACACGCCACCAGATTCATCACGGACAAACTGTACGCGGAGGCCACGTAACGCATCCAATTCGATTGCGAGCGATCCGAGCCATCCAGATAATAATAATCATCGTCCTTGAAGATCTACAGATAGAAAGAAACGGAGCATAGCGAAACATTTGATATGCGTTGCGACAGATAGTGGGAAGTACAACAAATTTAAGATTACAACACAGTAAGCAAAACTACGCAGAGACCAAAGCATGAACAGATAGAGAATGAGAGAGAGCAAACATAAGACTTGCCCAGAGATAGTGCGTAAGACAGCGAGAGAAATAGTGAAAGACAGGAAGAGAGAGATGTGTTTGTAGTTAGGCCTAGTTTAGATGAGTTTTGTAAAGTGTAGAATATAGATTCCACTTAAAGGGTTGGGATATTTAAAAGGTATGAAGATGGCATTAAGGATGTAGAAAAATTATCAAAGAGATTGTGATTATAGGGAAGTATGGATGTAGCTTGTGGGTGGCAGAGTTGTAGGGTGAAGAATGTAGGTTGTATGGTTCGAGTTTGTATTGTATTACTTCCCAATTCTAAACCCGGCTTAAAGACAAATCACAGATAGAAGAAGATAGTTGAGCAGATATATAGAGTGTTAAATAGTTGGAAGAGAGTGCGTCACAAATAAAATCAAAGCATAAAGGTGGTACCTTAATATTCCCATAGGTTATGTGGCGTGTTCCCTGCACCTGATTCAAAAATTCAAATTCGCAAAAGAAAATGATTTAATTTGGAATTTGCATGGCATAGCGTTTGGTTGTTTGGTTCGATTATATAGTAATATATATATATGGTAGTAAGTGGTAATTGAGGTTTATGCACATGAAATTAAAAAGTTGAAAGAAAATAGAAACCAGTTGGTTAGTCGCAGATATTAGTTAACGATGGCAAATAAAAACGAATAATAAAATAAAATCAAAAGAAAGATATAAAATAGTATGTGCTGCTTACCCGCCAGAAATAACGCGCCTTGTTCTTATCATTGGGATAGTTTGAGGTTGGAATGCCTTCAAATGGGCCAAAGCGGGTGCCACGTGGTATGACGCCGCTGCTCCAAACTCCTTCAGTCTGTAGGATGAGAGAGGAAAGGAGAGGTGAGTAAGTAAAGCAGTTCAGATGTTTGATTTAGGAAATTACCTTAACATTTGGCGTTGAGTAGACCATGGATGACTTGAGCGTTAGACTACGCGGCAGGGTCTTATCCGCCCGATTGGGCAGTCCGCGCTCCGCCTGCACGTCCGGCACCAGATACACGGCCAAGCGCTCAAAGTCCGCCTCACGCATGCGCGTGACATCGTAGTCCTGGGTGCCATCCGGTGTGGAGCTGCGACTGCGACTGCGCGATCGACGCAGCAACTTGGCGGGATGATGATGATGATGCGGAGGCTGAGGCTGCGGATGCGGATGGGGATGTTGGTGCGGATGCGGATGTGGGTGTTGATGTGCTTGAGGATGCGGATGAGGATGGGATGCATGTTGTGCATGCGGATGTTGCGTATGTTGCTGCTGCTGATGTTGCTGTTGCTGTATGGCTATATGTTGTTGCTGTTGCTGATGCTGTTGTTGTTGCTGTTGCTGTTGCTGCTGCTGTTGTTGCTGTTGTTGTTGTTGTGCTTGGCCTGCCGCCTTGAGCGCATGTGACTGCGACTGCGGCTGCGACTGCGACTGCGACTGCAACTGTGCAGCATGATGTGTGTGATGTGCATGCATTTTACAGCTATTTCTGCTTCTGCTTTTCAGTTGTTGCTTCTGTTGTTGTAGTTGTTGCTGGTGTTGTTCTATAATTACAGTTGGTGCTGCTGCTTAGAGTTTCACTAGATCTGCAAGGAGCAAAAGAGAATACTTTCCAGATTAGAAATGCGGCTTCATATTGTTTGGGACTTATTTATTTAGATCGTTTGATTAGTTAATTTATTTTATTAAATCATATAATATTTATTTATTATTACTTATATAAAAAAAAACGATATTACTATAATAAAAATTCACAATCATACTTACTACAATATAAGAGTATTTCAACTTTTGCTTTTCTGCTTAAGTTTAAATCTGTTAGGCTCAAAAGTTTCTATTATTCCTATTATATTCATTATTATTATTATTATTATTACAATTACGATAAGTTATTAGTTATTATTGTTAAAATAAATATTTTAAAAATTAACAATACAAATTATATTATTATTAAGTAGTTTTTCTCAATATCTGTTTTTGCTCTCCTATACTTATTCTATTATTAAAACGTTGCAAACACGCACACACTGAGCCACATAAAGCAGCGCCCACTCACTCAGTATTACGCTCAAAAATTTCCAAGTGTACGCGTGTGTGTGTGAGTGAGTGTGAGGTGTATATGTGTGTGTCTGCAGCGTTGCATTCGTATTTCAATGGCGTCGTCGTTATCGGCAAAAATATAGCGGCAAACAGCGTTAACGACCGAGCGAGAGCTGACGAGCTGTCGACTTTCGAGTGGTTCTGCCCCTACTCATGTGTGTGTGTGTGTGTGTGCGTGTGTTTCCCTATGCATGTGTGTGTCTTCCGCTATGTGTGTATTTGCCTAGTTCAAGATTGCGGCCTTAATGGAGGTTATGCGTTCACGTTCACGGGCAAAAACGCTAAACCAAACTCTTACCGAAAATAACGTACTTCTAATTAATTTATGTATCATATTATTATATTTTATCAATATTAATTTTATTTTATTTGCTTTACTCACATGAAACAATTTTCATTCTTTGTACTTTCGTTTTTTTTTATGATTTTTATTGTTAATATAATGCGGCTTTTACAATTTGCTTTTAGTGCTTAAAATGCTAATATTAATTGTAATTAAGATCTCGCTGTTAATTGCCTTGCGCTCGCACACTCGCACAAATTTTAATAAATTATTGCTTTATTTACATTTGTTTAAATTTTGTTGAAGTTTTCGTGCTGACAAATTACGCATCACTTTCTGTTTCGTTGCTGGGTTTTTTTTTGTATACTTTGTGCTCGATATTGTTACGCATACGCCACGTTGGCCCCAGCTAAGGCATGCCAAAATTACAACTGAATAATTGTTGAGAAATTATTAGCTATTATTTAACAAATTATGCAAATTTATTTTTGTACATTTTGTAGAGTTCTCTGAGGCTGTTTCTAGCACCGGCGCCGAGGACCTCAACAACCGACCGCAACGCATACTCAAATGCACTGAAAGCGAAAAACTACAAAAAATTTCAATCGCGCTATGTTCTTCCCGTTGGATTCTCTCTCCCACACAAACACACAAACATACACACACACACAATCACGTGTGTCTGTGTGCAAAGTGCAATGCGGAAAACAAAACGAACAAAAAGAAAATTGAAGACTGAAAATATTATTAAACTAATGCCGTGCAAAGTTGTTGTTGCCAGTGTGAACGTTGCGAGTGTTCCGTGCCTACTACTGACCCACATACACAGCCAATACACACTCACACACACACACACATACACCCGGCAAAGCTCACTCGTTCTAGCTGCATAGAGAGAATAAGAGATTGAGAGAGAGAGAGAACCGGCATTGCACTCAGTGCACAATTGCAACTTTTATCGCTCAAGTTGCGCGCTTCAAGGGTTGCGGCAACCTGGCGGAAGAAAAAGCTTTTTTCGCCGCTCACGGCGAATTCAGCCCACAATTCGCCCTGCCGCCCAAACGAACAGTGGTTGCAATTCTAAACGTTACTTTTTTCCTTTTCTTTGCCGTTTTATTCTATTTTTCTACTTTTTTTGTTTGCTGGCGCACAATCATAAATTTATTGTGCAAGGCTTTCGTACTTTGTTTGACGGCTTGACTGTCGTATTGATGTATTGATGCCGCTGCATTTGGCATTTGGCAGCAGGGAACGCGCTGTTGTCAATGGCCTGTCAGTGGCAGCGGCAGAGAGACAATGCCACAAGTGTGATTGATGCCACGTTGACAGCCCTTGCTCTGAGAGTTGCCCAATTATGTGTGGCAAGCTTACGTGTTGCAAGTCAATTGCCATTGATAATAAATACATTGATTGAATTATGTAGGGAGTAGAAGAAAGCGAAAGAGACGGAGAGAGAGAAGCAGAGAGAAAGAATCGAGAGCTGGGAACTGAGAATATTATCAAGTCAGCAATTTTAAGTTTCTTTTTTAAATTTTATATAAATTTTATTTCAACATTTTGCATTAATTTTTCAAACATAAAAGTGTTTCATATAATTAGTTTTTTATATAATTTTTATAAATAATTGAATATTTTAAAGCTGATTTAATTTACAGTAGTTTTTGATCTTGAAATTCTTAATGCTCAAATTTTTAAAATAAAACTTTTGGTTCTGTTTCAGACTTGTATCAAAATAATAACCTCCTGGATTCTTAAACTTTAGCTGATATTTGGCAACAAATAAAGGAGTTAGGCCATAGATTTATTAAGATGATGTATGCAACTTCTCAACTTCCAATTTCTGCTTTTCTATAAGTATATGTCAAGATATACCCACAATTAATTTGATATGTAATTTATAATGGCAATTTAATAACTCATTAAAAACATCGTCCTCTAAACTTAATGCTCAAAGCATTACGCAAAGGATTATATACAATTAATTGCTCAACCTTGCGCAAAGTGCAAGCAAATGCGGAATTTAAATGCGATATAAATAGAAAATCTTATCATAGAATTTTCATTGGGCTTTTATACACGCTGATAAGATACGTCAGCAATTATTTGCCAAACACTTGACTCGAATAAAAAACTTAAAAAACAGAAAAATTAAACATAATTTATGAACAAGTATGAGAACTTACCCCCATTAAAATAGCAGTGCATTCTGCGCTTTGATGTATAGAATTTAACGTATTTTCTTTGATGATTTTTACTTTTGTTTTTTCCGTAACAAAATCTGTGTGTCGACACGCACGTAGAATGCGAACTGCGGCAACATGCAGCATAAATGAGAACTTTTTGCCCAGACTTTGGCAATATGTCGACGCCGAAATGGCAATGGCGGCAACAATACGGATGCAAGCTATAGATACATTTACAGATACAGGCACAGATACAGATACAGCTATAGCTATAGCACAGAGATACTGTATCTTTTGTGTGTAGTGTATGTAGTTGCACTTGCACTTGCACTTGCAATTGCATTTCGATGCTATTTTGATGAGTGCGGAAATGTGCGAATTGTTTTTGGCTAGCTTAACGGTGCTACACTGAGAAAAATTGGGATAGAATTCTGATTAAAGTCAGAAAATGGCAAAAAATAAAACTGAAAATTATGCACAAGGAATTTTAACTTATTTCGTAGTTCACTTATTCAAAATTATTTAAAAAATTAGGATTTGAAAAACGCTCTGAAATAAAGAATTTTGTTTAAAAGATAAATATTTTCTGGCTCATTGATTCGCCAAAAAAATCCTATTTTTCTTGCAGTGTAGTTGCATATATATCTGTAGATATCCGACTATATCAATTGGCGCCAACTGTTTTGCCGACAGTTGTTGCTCACGTTTCTAGCTTTTGTTTTTCCTACAGATTTGTATTTATAGAACTCAATGTTATTTTTGGTACTTTCGATTTTGCGTTTGGCAGGCAAAAAGGGTTTTCTGTTTCTATGCAAAAAACTTTCGCTGGCCGTTAACCAAAATTGGTAGCTACTATAATATCAACCGTAGCTATCTGCAGTTGAGATACTGCAGCTGCTCTAGGAAGTAACTGCATATAAACAAATAAAACAACAAAGAAACTAGCAAAAGTTGATACTCAAAAAGCTTTACGCTATCGCTATGAAAATGAAAATAAACAGCTGCACTCACACAGATACAAATGCAGTGTGTGTGTGTGTGTGTGTGTGTGTGTGTGTGTAGTGAATTGCCCGCATTAGAAACAAAAAGTAAAAAGCTTCAACGCTCTGCGTTTCTAATCATCGCACAATTGCATTTGAAGGACACCAGACATGCATGCAGCGTAGGGCAGTTCGTGGGTGCCGTGTGGGCGGTGGGGGCTGGGGGCGGTGGCTGCTGTGGTGGGGGCTATTTGCTTAGAGTGGCGCAGCAAATTAAAAATAAATAAGAGCCATGCACACAGATACACACACTAACACACACAGAGCGCAGCCAAACGCATTGCTCACGATATGCAATCAAATGCAGATAGTTTGGCGTAAGCAAACCCAAAAGATACCCTCGAAATAGGCTAAAATAACAAAGAAAAACAGAAGTAGAGCATGGCATATCCTGCAAAATTGTGTCTTTAATATCTTCTGTGTTTAGTGGATAGATGGATAAATATATAATAGTTGAGAATATATTTTCTGAGTAACAACTTTCTACGTTCCATATTACATTTGTTTTGATTTAGGATTTCCTTTTCGATGCCTTCATTCTGAAAACAAAATAGCAAAGATATGCGAAAGGCAAATTTCTCGATTGGTTGAATACTATAAATAAAATTATACTTTTTATTTTAAGCCTGTATACCCTTTTTGTGCAATTTCTTGGGTATGGCAGCAGAATCAACAAAGTTTCGTCTGCATTAGAAAATTGTCAAAGCAAAACGCTTCGCAATGAGTTTAACATTCAACTTGAACGCAGACGACCCGCTGTTGTTGTCGTTGTTGCTGTCGTTGTCACTGTCAGTGCCGCTGACTTCGACGTCGACGTCTCTGTCGCTGCCGACGTCGGCAGCAGCGAGTGCATTTGAATTTTGATAAGCTTTTTGCACATTGCGCATACGACGTGGTGTATGCTGAGTATGTTTGTATCGATGCGAATGCATATGAATTGGTTTATAGGTATGCATGCAATGCTCATAATAATTTTGTTATTCTAGAACGAAACTTCCGCAATGTTGTTGCTGTTGTTGTTGCTATTGTTGTTGTAGTTGCATCGATCTTTATCAAATTGCAATGGGGAAGCGTTGCGAAACGAAAACAACCAAATGGCGATATTTTGATTCAAGGACAAGTGCGCGATAGGCAACGGGAACTGTACTAACCGCAGACCATATAATGCACACACATATGCACACAAATAAAAGTTATATATATGTATTTTTTTATAGTGTATATTTAGTGTATATAGCACTGATAACTGCAGCAACAAAAGCCATAAATTCGCTCAGCTGTAGCTCTTGCTGTTGTCTAGCTCGCACTCAGTGCCACCCTAGCTTGACCTTGGCATACCTACAAATATATACATATGTATAAATATATATCTGTATGTGTGTGCTATCTAGGAAATCTACGCGTAGCTGTTAAGTAGTCTCAATGAATAAACAAATTTCTACGTTGTATTTAGAAGTGCAGTGCAAATATTTGTTTATTAAGCACTTCCCTCAGTTCAACTATATATACACCCGATATTTTCAATATGAATCAGCATCAGTATATATAGCATACAAAATAAAGAGGGTGCTATCGAAAGGGTTGCCGCAAAAGCGGAAAAACCATAAGCAAATGGTCGTTATATAGATTAGAAACTTGGCTAAAGATAGCGTTAAATATATATTAATAAGTGCAAGTGTAATTGCAGTGTAGCCGCTTTGAACCAGTTCCAACTAACAGTGCATTTGCACAAGCATTTGCCCTTATCAGCTGAGAGTGTAAACACACTGTCACTATCAATGGAGCACTTTCATTTGGGCATTAACTGAGTGCATTCATATCACCTTGTATATAAGCAGAATATTAGCCGGAATACGAAATATTTATTTGCCAGTTTATTTATTTTATGACAGCTAAATGCTGGCGATAACAAACAAGTCATAAAATGCAATACAAAATAGTAAAGCAACTTAAATTAATTTCATGGATTTGTTTTATTTATTATTGTATTTAAAGTTGACTTAAAGAAAATATATCAAATAATATTCCAAATAAATGTGGAGCTCTTGTCAAAGCTGATTAAAACAATTTTATTAATTTAAATTTAATTAACTTTATGTACCTCGTATTCAAACTTACAGTTTTATTA
Organism: Hypselothyrea guttata; assembly: GCA_035045125.1. NCBI lineage: Eukaryota > Metazoa > Arthropoda > Insecta > Diptera > Drosophilidae > Hypselothyrea > Hypselothyrea guttata. The sequence goes on from JAWNNJ010001291.1 coordinate 47,329, forward strand.
TTCTAATTATTTAATGTCAGTCGAAAAAAAAATAATACTAGATAATTTAGTAGTTTCAATTAATATTTATATCCAAAAGACGGGAAACGTTAAAAATATCAAATAGATTAAGCGAATACAATTCATTAAGTATTTATTTATAATATGAATAGTTTTTTTAAGCTAAACTACACCTTAAAAACTTTTAATATTTCTTCGACTATACATTTTTATAGTTTTTCGAATAAAGCTCGGCGCCCGCCGTATATAATGATGTATGACTCGCCCATAGACGAATTGTTACACTTGTTAATTGCTGCATAAATTATGATGCTTATGCAGCTAGCTACAAGTGCCTCAGCCGCAACTCAAACAATAACAAAAACCAAAACAAATAGCTAAAAAAAAACAACAACAAATATCACTTTTTTTACGGGCGTACAGCAACCCGGAAATGTAAATGCAAATTGTGCGATAGAAAAATTGAAAAATAGCAGCCAAGAGAGAGAAGAGAAGCGAAGAGAATAGCGAAAAAAAATAATTGAAACCGCGACAAATATCTGACAGAATTGTACGAGAACTTGCATTTATTTTATTTGATGTGCATGCAACAACGCGATGCAAGGGTGTGTCAAGGGGAGGGGCAGGGGTGCGGGCAGCTGATAAACTAAAATACGTTTGTGTATGCATGCATGTGTGTGAGAGCTTTTTTTGTAGGAGAACCGAATGGAGGGAGCTTAGTTAAAAGTCAGGCACGCAGTCAGAGGCAGCAGCATCATAACCTTGAGTCACAAGTTGAGAATTCAAATGCAATGCACAAAATGTAACTGAGAGAAATGTACAAAGGGAGACAGATAAGAGCGAAGATGGGAGAGAGAGAGAGACAGGGGAAATATCTTTTTGTTATGTGTAACGATGCGACGCAGCTTATTATCTAATAAAAGCAACAATAACAAAAAAAAATACAAATAAAATACGTGTAATTAATATAGAAAGCTCAAGGACAGCCGATTGTAATTCAATTTATGTTAATTAAAAAATACATATAATATATAAAAATCTATCAAGAAGCCACTACGAGACAATTTTGTTTTTAAAATTCATTCTATGTCAAATGAAAAAAATATTGAAGTATTTTTATTATTATTTAAATAAATAGTAAAAAGCTCATGACAGCTGATTGTAAATCAATTTGTTAATTTAAATGCATTTATATATCAAACATAAATTTTAAAATAGAATACTTAGTTTTAAGATAATTTTTCAAATAACTGTATAATTAATTCAATAAAAATGAAAAAAAAATAATAAAAATTAATATAAAAAGCTCAAGTACAGCAGATTGAAATGCAATGTATGTTAATTGAAAAGTATGCATATATAAAAATTTGCCAAGAATCAAAACAAAAAGTATGTATACCATTGCAACCCTTTGTCTACCCCCTCCCCAACCCTTCGAGGCGCTTCGAGGGTTGCATTTTGGGCTTGTAAAAGTATTTGTTGCGGTTTCGTTGCACTTTAACCTTGAAAATTTTGCTCAGTTTTGTAGCCGGCGCATGTGCAGTAGACTCCCTCTCTCTTTTTCTCTGTTTCTCTCTCTCTCTCTCTCTTTCTCTCTATCTTTATATATCTCTCACTGCTTATCAATTGACTGTTGCTGTTTTTTATACGTTTTTGTCCCGCATTTTAATTAGCTGTTTGTCTGTATTTTGCCTCACTGTATCAAGCAATTTTGCTTCGCTTTTGTTTAAAACAAAATTCATTGCAACAATTAAAAGCGAAAGTCTAAGCGAAAATGCATATAATTTGTAATTTGTTTGCTTCGCTTTGACTATAAATCATTTTGCAGGGTATCTTTAAGGTTATTGCTGTTTTTATGAGCTTTTTGGCTTTGACGTAGGTCGCCTAAGTACATCTGTTTATACTAAACATTTATAGTTTGCTTATCAGCTCTTTTTTATATATTTTTTTTGTTCTGTTTATTTTACGGTTTACGATTCTTCTTCTTCTTGTTACATGCACTTGACTTGTGCTTATCAACTGATTTAGTTTTTTATTGGTTCTGCTCACTTATTGCGCAGTGAAAGTTGCTGTATTTTTTACAATAATTTTTCAGGTTTGTTTGTTTTAGTTGTCAGCGTTAATTAGTGTATTAAACTTTGCTATTTAGTTGCAGGCTACGTGCCTTAAGCACTAGATGCGCTACAATTAGTTTAGATGGGTATATTAGTTTGGTTTGTAAATTCAAGACATTCAAAACAATTCCAAATATAAAAGTTACTTAACTTGTCAATATTACTTCTAAAAGTCAAAGTTATGTTAAGTCTCCATTTTTGCCGCTTCTAGTATTGATTGTTTCATGACTCATAATGTTAGCTAACATACTGGTATTTGCTTAACGGACGCTAAGCTGTTAACTGCTACCTGCGCTGTTAAGCAGCATCAACATTACACTAACATCAAGCAGATCATGTCTGTTATGTTATGTTAACATACGCCAGCATAACATAGCAAGCTTATAAACTGTAATTCATTGCCTACTTTTAAGTTCAATGAACTTTTTAATAAATCTTAAATAAAGCGTTGATTTTAAAATAAGTATTAAGATTGAAGCTTAATAAACGTTTTTTTAATTAATTGACAGCAAGAAAACTGTTAGATCTTGCTCCATTTTGAGCCGCCTTTAAACCCTTTAACAGACGCTGTCAACGACATTGCATCATGGCGAGTTCACTGAACTCAAAGGTCAACTGCTGTTTATGGCGCAGACGAACAGACACACAGAGCGTGCAGCAGTTGCATGCAACATGGTGGCAGCGGCAGGGGGCACAATAACACAGGACACTTTATGATGTCATGGCTACCAGGCATATGAACAAAATATCACGCTGACAAAAAGCGCAATTTGTGCAGATTCAATAAAAAGCACGAGATATGCTCACAAAAGAAATGTGATAAAAAAAAAACATAAAGCGCAGCGAGCAGAGATTAAGCGGGGAGAGGGGTGGGGGAACTGCAGACAGGACACGAAGCGGATTAAATGCATAATCCTGTGGGCGACATTACCTTGACGACACAACAACAACAAACACGACCTACGACAAAGCGATTGAAAATGCGCATAAATTGCCAGGCGAACGGGCCAAGGGAAAGGAACGGAGAAAGGCAGGGAAAGCAAAGGAGAGCACAAGCCAGACAGGAGTTCTGACTCTCTTTCTGTATGTGCGTAGTGTGTGTGTGTGTGTGAGTGGGTGGCTTTTGGCCGGAAAAAAGTCAAAGTAAAATTTGCCAGACAACAGAAAAGGCGAACGACCTTTTTCAGCGCCAGACGAGACGGCAGACGGCAGACGAGCGAATGTTGCCACATTATGTTGGGGCAGGGCCCGACGTCGACGCCAGCGCTGCTGCAAGTGCGCTGCTACACAGCGAGAAAAAAAGTGGAGTTCCCAAATTAAGCTTGAATAAATTTAATTGAACAATTTAATGCCATTATGCCATTTTAAAGAAAAATTCTAGATTCAAGATTAAAAATTATTGGCATTAGAACTTGAAATTCCAGAATTAATAACTGTAAATCTGAATAAAAATTTGTAACAGTAACTGAACAGTAATATCATATTTAATATATTGATATATGTTCCATTTTGTTAAAGTTCTGCCTGCTTAACTTTATAATTTTTGTCCTTTTGAGATAACGAACTTGTATGTATAATAATTTTTGATAACTATAATAACCTAATATAATAAATCAAAATTACAGTGTAGAAAATTCTATATTCCAATTCAATCTACTTAATTTTTATGTTCGTAATAAGACCGAAACTGTCTGTTCTGTCTGTTCAACTTAAGAATTTTTATGCATTTTTTAAGAACGTAATTCATGATTAGTTTTCTCTCTGTGTAGTGGCTGCTGCTGCTGCCCATTATCCTTTTCGCTTTTCATACATAAATCGCTGGCGTGCTGACTGCGCGTTCGTTGAACCCGGGGCACGTTGCACGTACGAGTTGCACGGTCGTCGACTGCTACGGGTATACACACCCAATACGGAAAGCGAAACACACATGGAGCATACGACGACGGCACTACGAAGGTCCTCAGCGCCTCAGCTCCTTTCAGCTCAGCATTGGGTTGTGGTCTTGACAGTGTGCAGTTTTCTGCACTCTCGCGCTGCCGACGCTCGACGTCAACGTCGACGCCAGCTGCGCAGTAACTGCGGGCAAGGACCCTGCATTGAGGAGGCGCAGGCGCCAGGCATACAAAATTTCACTTTTAATTTTTTGCACAGAACTCTGCCGCGAATGCTGGAGAGTGACAACAACAGACTGCTGTCTATTGCTGCCTCTGTCGCTGCCGCTGCTGCTGCCGCTGCTGTTGCCGCTGCCACTGCTGCTGCTGTTGCGTCTGTCGCTGCTGCTGTTGCTTTGTTGTTGTTTGTGTCTGGCTGTGGCATATCGAGTGGAGCATTCGCTCTGCATTACTGCCAGCGTATTTCGGAAGGTTATTGAACTGCAGCAGGCGCAGCAGCAGCGGCAGCGGCAGCGACAGAGGCAGAGGCAGCAGCCAGGGCTTTTGCCTGGCAAAAACTTTCTCAGCATTCTTTGGTGGGCTAGGACATGGTCAATCCACTGTCCAGCCTGGCAAAAAAAGCAAAAGTTGAACCTTTTATATAAGTTGGATGCAAACAAAAGCCCGATAGCTTGTTAATAAATATTTTTTCAGTCATCCAAAACAGTTTATACTATAATGAAAATACTTCTAAGATACCTTAAAAATATTTTTAAAATTGTGTATAAATTTTTCAATAGTTAATATAAATTTTTTATAAAATGTCATATAATATTTGACTACAAATAATATTCAATATACCAAAAAATTTACTCTAAAAATGTTAAATAAATATTTATAAAATGTTTAATTATTTTTTGTGTATTTTAAAAAATGTCAGAAAAAATCTTATAATATCATTTAAATGTTATGCTATTTATTTTCGATGATTTATATAATAGAAATATACTCAAAAATAAAAATATATATATATTAGTTTATTTATTTTATAATTTATGTAATATTCCAATATTAACAAGCAGCTTATGCTTTTTGTTGTTTTGCCTAAATATTTATTAAAATTTATTATTTAACTCTTAAGTATTGTTTTTGTAATTTATATCAATTCTTTTGAAATTATTTTGTATATATTATATATTGTATTAATTAAAAAATTGGTTGTTTTAATTTAATTGTTTAATTTAATTTTAATGTAATTTCTTATTCAATTTGTATAAATTTTCAGTAATACTCAAATAATTTGTCATTACATTTACCTTTGTTTCCTTGTCTATGCAGCTTTGCTCTCTGTTCAAACTCCCTCTATATAGATTCGTATGTATTTTATTTGGACTCAGTCTCATCGTTTAGCTCAAGTATTGGCCCACACGGATTTTAAACGCGATTTGAAGAAACTGATTATGGCAAATAGATCGCGTATATAGATACGATTGAAGTATACAGTTCCACGTACGTCTGAACACATGGCACTTGGATCTGCTTTAGTATATAGTATAACTTAGATGTATAGCAATATATAAATGTGTATATTTATATATGTGTGTATAGATATATGGATATATAAAGTGGTAACTTATGTGCTAACAGCTTACACTTAAACACGGCACTAAATCGATTTTTTTTATGCAGTTGAACACATTTGTGGTATATGCTTAGAACATTTTGCATAATTTACATATTTATTGCAATATTTTCAATAGATTTTCATTTCGATTGCAGTTGGTTTTTTGCATTTTTTTGTATTTTTTTGATTTTTTTTTTGTTTTTTGTCCACGCGACGCGGCTGCTACGCCTGCCAGACATGACCTGCCCAACGCGCTAACATCCCGAGTCAGGACTGAAACGATTGCCCATGCAGCACTTGCCACATGCCACTTGCCTCAGTCGCTGCTGCCACTGCGGCTGCCGCTGCTGCTGCTGCGGCTGCAGCTGACGTCGCTGCCGGCTTTGCAGCAGCGTTTAATGCAGCCAAAACGCACACAGACAGTAAACAAGGGGCAGACACGAAGGGTTGGTTGAGGGGTTGGGAGGGGGTTGAAGTGGGGTTGGCACTTGCACTTGGCATGAGCATGAACCCGAAGCACAATAACAACAATAACAAAAGGCGCAGGCAGCGCCACAAGGGCGGCGTCCGGAGTCGATTCACGCGTCTGCAAGAGACTGCACGGCGTACTCCGAGAGCTTTAGCGAGGGGGGCGATGGGCAGGCGTCAGCAGAGGGTGTATATTGGGCTAGGTCTGACTAATCAAAATAGCAGTAATATTTAATGTTATTGAACGGCAAATGGTTTTCAAAAAAATTCCAAATTGATATAGAAATATGACTCAGCTTTGTGACGATTTACACTGTCAGAAATTTCACCATAAAAATCTATGAAATTTGTGGATAATTTGTGTTGTTTTATAGGTCAAAATACCAGAAATTGCATTCTAAATTCAGTTAAAAAATTAATAAACCATTTTGCATTTGCAATTTTTATATGAATTTAATTTTAAGTTCAACTATGATCATTATTTGAATATTATCAATTTAAAGTAAAAGCTAAAATTACTCAAATGTTTAACAGCTGCCATTTCTCGCAGTGCATGCAGCTGCATGTGCAGCTTTAGCTCAAAGCTTTTGCCGGCTATGACCTGCTCTCTCTCTCTCTCTCTCTCGCTCTCTTGTGCTCTCTCGCTGCAAAAGTTCACACACTGGCAACCCTAGGGTGGCTTTTGCCCTGCGACAGTTTGACAATGAACTACATGAGCTACAAACCGGAAGTGCTCACAAGAACATTATGCAAACTGCAGCAGTCAAAGCTTCAGCGCCAGCCAAAAAGCTTAACCCCAACAACAACAACAACGACTTACAAAAATATGGCGGCATTTGCTTAAATAACATAAAGTATTGCAAGCACGTTTTTAATGTGTGTGCAACTGTAAAAATAATAAATGAAAGAACAAAGCGCTCATAAAACACCGTTAGATGGCTTGAACACGCATATATATGCACATAAGTATATATATGTACATATATATAATGTCATTTTGTCATAGTCAAATTACAATTACGGGCTTGGATTAAGTTTCGTGCCGGGCATAACGTAACGTGCTGGCAATTACGTATGCCTAACACGTAAATCAACATAATTTTAACAAAAAACAGAGTATAAGAAATAACTGCAAATTATAAGGAATTAAATAAATAACTATGAAGGGCGTACCCAAAAATTAAAAGCAAGTAAAATAAAAAAAATAAAATAATTAAATACCAAATATGGGGCGCACAAAAAGAAGCTTACATTAAGCTTTAATACAAATAAAAAACTTTCAAAAAAAATAAATAAAAAGTCGTAAATCAATAAAATTTTTAACAGATAACAGTTAATATAATGGCAATACTCAAATAAATAAATAACTAATAATTCATATTAAATAATTAAAAAAAAAAAAAACATAATAAGTCGTGAATCAATTTTAAACAGCTATAATAACAGAATAAATCAAATAAATAAATAAATAACATAGCTTTGCGCACAAATTCAAAGTAAATACAAAAAAAAGCTAAATAAAAAGTTGTTAATCAACAGGATTTTAACAGAAAAAAACAAACAAATAAATAATAATGAAAAGCGCACAAAAAAACTGAAAATTAAACGTTATTACAAATAAAACACAAAAAAAGCTATATTAAAAGGCCTAAAAAAAGTTGCTGCTGATCAGCGGGACGCTTTTTATCAGCATTCTGCTGGCGTCAATGTCACAGTCAATGCACAGCGGCAGCAACAACAATGGCGCCCACCCCCAAAGCCCACAACAACAAGAGCAACAATAGGAACAACAATAGGCAGCGACACCAACAATGGCTTGCATTTACAGCTAAGAGCAAACGCCACACGCGATAGTGTCGAAACAACAACAACAACAACACGAAGAAGAGTAGGAAGAGCGAGAGGCGCAAGAAGAGCGAGCAGCGCAAGCAGCGCAACAAGCGCAGCAGCAGCAGCAGCAGCAATAACAACAACAAGGTGACACAGAACCTGTCGCAGCAAAAGTTCAACAAAAGCAGCGACGCGTCGCAGCCGCCGCATGCGTTCGTGCGCGCTTCGGCTCGGCTCAGTTGACGCTTCGGCTTTGTATTCGGCTTCGGCTTCGGCTCGAACGCATGCGCTTGCGCTCTCAGCACAAACGGGCACACACACGAAGCCTCTCCTCTCGCTCCGCTCTCTCGTTCTCTTCTCATCTGCTGCGCTGCCGCTGCGCTGCTAACGCGCTTGAGTAGGTCGGTCATTGAACTGACGAACTTGTTTTCTTTTCGTGCCTCTTTGTCGCTCGCTGTCTCGATTCTTTCTTTCTTTCGCCTGGCCATTGCACACTTTCTTCCTGGTCTTGCCTGCCAGCCCGCTCTTAAGCCACCTGTGCGTTGTGCGCTCTCTTTGCCAGCTCTCTTAAGTTCGAGCGCATGACTTGCAGTTGGCCATGCAAGCAGCAAGTGCAGCTTGTTGCGTGCCTCTTCGTCTTCTTGTTGCTGTTGTTGTTGGTTGCATGAAATGCAGTTAATATGTGGAAATTCTTGAAAATTAAACTATAAAGAAATTCTTGCCAACAAATAGCAGACATTTGAGGTTAGGTGCGTTTGTTTAATATCAAAGCCAAGAATTACCTTAGGTTTTCCCAGGGAACTACTTTGGTTGTGCTGTTCGACATTAACAATTTCTAGACCCTATAGTAGTAGCTCTATGGTACTCCCATTTGCTATGAAATAAATTCAAATCTAAATTTATGTGTACCAATTTTAAAGTTAAATTTAGGATAGGTTTATATTTAGGAATATTATACAAATTTAAAATTTTAAATTAATTATTGAATATTGGAAAATCATAAGAATTTACAAAGAATTTCATACAAATTAGACCATGTAGTACTTTAAATAAGTGCAAGGGGTTCTATAAAGTTTAAGTATGTAGGAAATGTACATATTGTTGATTAGGTCTATCCTTCTGTATGTCCGTAGCTATAAACGCCTATATCTCGGAAACTATCAAAGCTATAGCCACAAAATTTGGTATTTAGATTCTATTAAGCAGTAAGACGTTCAAGTTGTGTTAAAATTGTGATATCTCTAACTTTTTTGAGGGAATCACAATAAACCACAATATGCACAATTTTAAAGCGACAGACTTAATATTTGATATATACATAGTTAATAGCATTCTATATCCATGTTCTGAGTTGTATAACAATCGTATAGGAAACAGCGAAGGTAATAATTAAATAAAATGAATAAAAATGATAAATATTTTATATTTGATTTTTATTTAAAACTGAAAAAACGACCTTAATTAAGCTCATTTTGCCGCTGCTAATCTACAGCTGCAGCCAATCAGTGTACTTGCAACAATTCTAATTGCTGCTGCGAAAGCAAAAGGCAAAGCCCCCAGCCAGAGGCAAAGTCGCTGCGAGTCAATAACCCCGTTGCAAGTTGGCTGCGGCTGTGGCAAAAAGAGTAAGAGTGATTTGATTCCCTTTTCATGACGTGAAAAGGCCGCAGCCTTAGAATAGTTTTCTTTTTTGCTCTGTTCCTAACCAAGTGCATACAGTCTGCAGTGTTGCATGCCGCATGCAGCATGCAGCAGCAAGAACTTGTTGTTGGCGGTGCAAGAACCTCCACCATGCGCATTTGCCAGTTGAACGCCCTTTTCACGGCAAATGATTCGCAGTCGACTGCGCCTGTACCTGCCCCAACCTCAGGGTCTCCACATGCCCCTCAGGCCGCCCCTCGCAGTTGCTGCTGCTGCTGTTGCAGGATGCCTTTTAGTAAATTGCCGAGTTGAACTGGTTTGCTGCGCTTAAGCGGCAGATTCACTTTTTTTGTTGGTTTGCTCACGCCCTTGCAACAGCAGCAGCAGCAACAACAACAACAACAACCCAACAATTCTAATGCCCAGACTCCTCCTGAGCAGAAGGCGATCGCAGTCCACGCTCTTGTTCTTGTTCTTGTTCGTGGCTGTAATGAAAATGAAAACCGTTGGGCTGGCCAGCAGCAAGTTCGTTGCCTAAGTCTTTTGAATTTGCAGTCATTGAACTCCATGCAGAGCAAGCATCTGTGTCTGTGTGTGTGTGTGTGTGTTTATTGACATCACACAACGCCCCCAAGATATAAATAATGCTAAATAAATTTATGCAGAAATGTTCAAATTGCAACTGCAGCTTAAGATTAATTAATTTTGTCTTTATAGATGTTTATTTATTAAAATTATTTAATTTTCGTATTTATATATATATATTCTCTTTATTTTATTTGTATTAATTATGATATTTATTTTCGTTATTTATTTATGTATTTATTTGTTTTTTTTTACTTATCTTCTTCATTTTGTTTGTATTAATAACATAATTTATTTTTGCTTATTTATTTATTTTATTTTACTCATACATTTTTCTGCTGCCCCTGCCCTTTTTTTTCCTGCCCTCTGTTTGCTTTTTCTCAGCCTCTTTTTACTGCCATTAAAAATCGATTTCAATTGTTGCTTAACGCTTAGCTCAGGCCCTCTCAACAGGTGGCTTTTGCGTCTTTGCCCAGCTGCAGCTAATGACCTTGATATTGAAATTGAGCTTTTTACTACTATAATATGCAGTTGTTGTTGCTTTTATTTGCCTCATGTCTTTGCCTTTTGCTTGGGCATTTTTGCTTTTGCTTTTTGCGTTTTGCTTTTACTTTTTGTTTTTGCATTTTTGTGTTTATTTTGTTCATTCATCGCTCGGAAATCAACGTCAGCGCCACGTTTCGATTTCATTCCAAAATTGTTTTTGTTTAGACAATATATCACAATTTGATATACCCTATAAATAGCGTGAATGGGGTAAGTTAGTTTGTGGCTAACTCCTACACATTTTAATAAAATATATACAACATATTTTGTTATTTACAGAAAACTTTTAAGAGTTGAAATATATTCATTTATTCATTAATTTATTTATGCATTTCTTTATTTCATTAGTATTACTCAAGTTAACAAACTTCCCAAATTTTCCCTTTATCTATTCCCTACTTTTAACTATCATTTTCATTTTTTTATACAATTTTTTCCTAACTTTTTAAAACTCAGCTTTTCAGCTATGCAAATTCCGCCTGCCAGGGTATCTCGAAGTTGTGCCCTTTAATTATAGCACTTGTGTTGTTATATTATTGTTGTTATTATGGCGCGCGAGTCATTTAAAGTCAAAGTCAAGGTTTTTCTGCCTTACGTCGCCAATTATTTTCGCGTCTCTCTCGCAACTCACAACTCTACTTACATATATACACGGAGATTTATATATATAGACTTATACTATATAGAAATTGTGTTGTTGTTTCGCATTTGTTTAAGACCAGAAACTGGTTTTGTCTAATTATTTTCGTTGTTTATTAAAAAATACAATATATATATATAATTTTTCTAATGAAATGCTAGCTGGCGTTGACTCAACTGAAAGTAGACAATTCTTTTTTTTTATTATTCTTTTAGTTTATTATATTAGCTTGTTCTTTTCTCTACCAACGAAATTTCTCATAAATTCGCCTTAAGAACTTTTTTATACCATTTTACCAGGCGGACAGTAATTAATCACCTTTTGGGCTTTGTTTAATTTTTTATTTTTCAACTAAAAACTTGTTTTGGCTGAGGTTTTTTTGGCATATGCTGATGCTGGTGTTGATTATATAACTTTATGCATTAGCATAACTCACACTAGAAAGTCTTCAGCTGTGGTTAAAGCCTTAACATCATGGTTAAAATTAAACGCACTTATGTCCACTTTTGTTTAATAATACAGTACAAAAGAATAATTGACAAGTCGTAATTTGTTTTTATCTATTGACTAGAAAGTGTGAAATGTTGAAATTCAGGAATCGCATTTCTCCCCTCTGCAGCTGATAATTAACGCCAAATTCACTTGATGTGTCTTTTTAGCGCTGTTCAACAATAAGACTTAACAATTCAATTAAGTGGTATGTTTTTTATTGAAATGTCTGCTTATGCAATGACTTTTTTGCGTCTTCAGCCAATACAATTAATTTATAACTTTTAAATAGGGAACTTTTGTTCTGCTTGGTGTTTTTAATATTATGTAATGCTCTTGAGGCAGACCAGGAAGTTTCGCCTCTGAGTTCTGACTAATTTCACAGACTTATGTAAGCGTATATCATCATTAATCACAATAATCAAGTCATCTCGTATCAATCGTTATACTATGCGCTTAGCTGTGCTGTTAGAAGTATAATTAAACCGATATATGCCGAGTTTCTGCTGCGTAACAACTATTAGTTATAAAGTGTCTAAATAAAGTGGTTTATTTACGAAATTACTCCAAAGACGAGGAGCTCTATTATGCAAAATATTGTTTGTTAAAATAATATTATTTCTAAACTTAAAGCAATATTTGTTATTGCATTAATGAGCAGATTTTTCATTTAGCCAAAGCAAATAATCTATGATATGTTGCGTAAGTAAATGTTCTATATTGTGATCTTAAAACAGATTTGATTTGTTTCCAAACTGTTTTTAAATTCTATTTAATTTTCTTCTCATTCTATACTTGCGACATTTTTCACAGCATCTTTTAAAAGTTTCCAACAAATTAGAAGAATATTTTTGCTTAACCTGTATTCGAATTTTTTAAATATGTTAAAAAAGCTTAAGAACCTATATAAACTTTTTTCCTAAAACCCTACTACTTCTTTATACATTTTAATAATTTAACAAATTGTTATTGATAACATTATAATGGATTGTATATGATTTTTTTTAGTATTATTTATTGCTAAAATATATTTTTATACTGTTCTTTTTATTAGTATTATTAGTTTTTTTCCAGCAAAGTCAGCATTTGAAGCTTGCCTTAACAGAACTTACGGGAAGCTCTGCGAAGACTGTTAATAGAGCTTTGCTCAACATAGCAATGTCTGTTAACATATGCTAAATATACTATTTCTAATTATACCAGCTAATTATACAATGCCAAAGTTCTACAATTTTTACTTTAATAATATATATGCATATAATTTGTATACAAATAAATAATTGTAAAAAATCAATTGCATTTAATGCATAAAATGAAAACTCACCATTTTCATTGTTTAAATGCATATCCGTGTTTTATTGTTGTTTGTTTGTTGCTGTAGTTGTTGTTGTGGTTGTAGTTGTTGTTGCTGCTGCTGTTAATTTTAAATCCATTACGTAATAAATCCAAATGTTGTTGTAGTTGTTGTTTCACACTGTTTGGTATGCACATCATTTAGGCACTGAGCTGCATACTTGGCTTAAACTAATTGCCTAATTATTGGTATTACTTGGTATATTAGGCTATAATTTTGATATGATATGGTAACAGTCTTATCAATAGATTTATATTAATATGTATTTACACTTGTTCTCAATTTGATTTTTATTGATATTTTTGCACCCTTTTTTATGAAATTGTTGCACAGCGAATTTTAGAACATTTGTGTATGTTTTGTTTTGTTTTGTTATGTTTATTTGTTGTATGTTTTGTTGGTTCTTTTGACTTCTGCTGCTGTTGCTGCTGCTTCGAAGTCGTCTTCTTCTTCTCTGAGAAAGCAATAAAAAACGTAACGCGTGCTGCTTACGAAACCATGTCTCGATCGTTTTGTTGCTTACGGGAAACTGAACTACGGATGAGTCGCGTTGC
>JAWNNJ010001292.1:0-36450 GCA_035045125.1 Hypselothyrea guttata
TGAGAAAAAATTAGAATAAAATGCTGCTTTTACCAACCAGCTATCCCTCGAGTTTGTGGCTAAATATCCCCTGCGTAGACGCCCCTTAATTTTTGTCTAGTTTCCGACTTTGCCAACACCTGTAAGGCTGTCAGATGTGTGTAGAGTGTGTAGAGTGACTGTTTGTGTGTGTGTGCTTGCCAGTAGTGTTGCATAGTTTCAAAAATTTCTTGTTATCCGTTTCCGTCTGAGCTGCGCTTCTTGCTCACAACGAACACATTTCTGTGGCTCTTTTTTGTGCATTTTTGTAGTACAAATATAAAACGTTTTCATATGAGTAATGAGTGGTATATTATCTATATAAGTTTGGATGCTATTTAATGCGTGTTGCATACTTTGCAGCTGTTTAAGCCTGCTGTAACCCTAAATCAATTAAAGCCCACTAATTGAAGTGCTATAGTTGAAAGTTTACCCCACTGACATTAAGTTTTCCTATTAAAATAACAATAAGGCTTTAGCATTATCTTTTGCTCGTTGCTTAGCGCCCGCTAAACCGCTAACTCCCCCATCCATTTCTCTGCCCCTCATCACACCCCATGACTCTCGGCCCACACAATGGCATATAATGGCCTCGTTATGTGGCATCACCTCTTTTGACTCATTAAAAGGTGAACTTGTCGCCTGCCCCCTGCCCCTGCCCCTGCCCCACCGAGCCAGGGTTGTCATTGTGGTTGAGGTTTAGTTGCTCAGCTGCGGATAGTAAAGTTTTGTTGTGTTGAAGCTTGATGGGTCGCACACTTTTGTGGCTGACTGTGCTGTGTGTGAAGGCGCGACAAAGATAATTCAGGGCGCGGCTGAAGGGTGTGCAATAACAATGAAACCCTCGATTTTGTAACACTTTGTATAAGAATACTTATATAGTTTGTTATTTTTACCCCAATCTCACACTTATTCAAAGAAGTTTCCAATTAAAAGTTTATAAACCTAAGTAAATCAATTACAATATAGTTTGTAGACATGTTCTCGGGTAAATCAAGTATTTAATATAGTTCAAATTTCATACTAAAAGTGCCTAGTTAAATTATTGACAAATTAACTTGATTGAATAGATTGGCCATCCATATTTATTTATTTATATTTTTCAAGTTTTAATAATTTATTATAATTTCTTATTATGGATTTATATAGATTAATTGATTTGTAATCTTATTGATTCTATAATTTGTTGACTTCAACATTATTGAAAAGTTTTATTTTTTCATTTAAACGCTACTGGCTCCTTTGTTAATTTTTGAATAATGCAGATAATTTACGATTGAAATCATTTTGAAATAATCAATTAATTCAAGCTCTTTTAATTTTAAAATAATAAAATAAATAATAAAAATAATAAAATAATAAATTTATTGAAGCTCTTTTAATTTGATCATTAATTAGCAACTAGACTAGTTTAATTTCTGAAATCTGTTAAAATGACATCATTAATAAACTGTATTCTCTATTTGTTAAATCAAATTGGCACTATAAATATTATAAGATGCCATACAACAAATTTTGGGCATGCGGAAATCTTTTAAACATGTCTCATCAGGTTCTGCCATGTCCAATCAGTGCTTGGCCAACATGTTTGACATTTGGCCTGCTGCTGAGATCTTGTTAGACAACCTAAACTACAAATTTTCCAAGTGTTTGCACTAAAAAGCAATTAAAATTTTACACGAACATTTGCCCAAGACAATTATGAGTGGCCCAGAGTCACCTCCATGCTCCTCTGCCACGCCATAAAGCAACGGGTTCCCACCCGAGATCTGGCCACATGCCACATGCCACATGCCACAGACACACTTACACAGATACTTACACAGAAACTCAAACAAAGGCTCGTTGTATGCAATTCTGACTAGATGGCATAACACCCCACAATTTCCACACATTTACGACACACTCGCCGCCAGGTGGCGGTAGGTAGAACCTTAAAGCCACAGACCACTAAAAAAAAAATGCACAAAAGAAAAAGCGTTCACTGCAAATTGAATTGTTACCACAGGGAGGGAAAAGAGATAGTGAAAGAGAAACACACGACGGCTTTATGTTATTGCTAAGCAAAGTCTGGCCCAGCTGGCAGGCCGACCATTCCAGTTCCTGTTCCGAGCCCATTAGTTCAAGCCAAGTTATGACTCTATTAAAAAAGCCACGCCTCGCTGCACTTGGCAATGCGAATGTCGCCCGAATTGTGTTGCCAATTCAGTTCAGCTCAGCACAGCTCAGCTCTGAATCATAGGCCTCCGCTCTAATGAAAACCGACAACATATGAAATAGCCAAGTTCGGCCCGAGGTGTTTTTGCTTTAGAGACACCATAAGAGGATTTCCAATTCATTGACTTAGGCTACCGAAGATCATTAACATAGATACGTTGTAAATCTATTGCTGCTAGCTTCAAGGCAAGTGCAAATGTGCTAATTCGAGTTTATGCCACTTATAGGTACAACATACAGGTGGACTTCGTTTTAAAAGATATCTTTCAGCAGGAATTTGAAAAAATTTAGATTTAGAGTTATCGTTCTAAACTTAAGAACTGTGTCCCTGACTGTAGTTTAGCGAGACACAGTTAACAGTGACAGAGATTACTGAATAGTTCCCACACAAAGCGGTAGAGTGCGCTGTAGCTCACAAAATAACAAAAGGAAAAGCAAAACAGAACACAATAGCAGCGAACGCACACAGCATTTGCTTTCAGTGCTGATCGCCTGGTGTCAATCCAAGAGGGACATTCGGCGAATCGCTGTTAAACAGCATTCTGTTAACTAACATGAGCCGATCTCGGTTGCAGAACTTTCATCGATACCGATGACAGTGGGCGGTCGTTTCATCTCTTATAGTTACTTACTCTATGACAGCTGACTGCCTATCGCCAAGTCGATAACAAATATTGATATTCATAACATTGTGATCCTTCAACGTGATTCTTTGCATTTCTTACCAGTTTAATTAAATAAAATGTGTTATATTGAAATTAATTAATGCCAATATTGCTTTGAAGCTGTGATTACGCTTGTGCGTTTAATTATAAATCGTAAGTAACAGATCTATTTCTCCTCTTTGTTGCTTTTAGTTGACGCAATACGCGTTCTTTTTAAGTCACAATAAAATTAATTTTTTTTAAAGTGACGTCAACTTTTAGTTTTGTTTTTTAACTTATTGTAAACACATTTTCTTCAGATGTATCATAAGCAATAAGCAGGTAAGAGGGAACTAAAGCTTTAAAAGACAACTGCTTAACTCAAGAGTATTGGTTGTGATGAAATACGAGATTTCTAAGATAACAAGCAGTGTTATATTGAAACCCAAAGTGCAGGGTTTCCTACGTCCGACTTATTTGCTCCATTCTTACTGGTTTTATCTGTATCACTGTTAACACTCCCCAGTTAAATCTGCCATAACATTGTCAATATTTTAAATTATATTTGCAGTTAAGCCATGGCACAACATCCGAGTGACATACCTATGAATTTAAACAGTAAATTCGATCTGAGCCAACTCTCAGCCAGAGTTGATCGGGTAAATGTTAGTGGCTTACAACGCACCCACAATGACTACATTCAACTGGTAGCGGAGGGTCTCTTCAAGGCTAACAATTTTCAAGAAATGATGATCGAAGCTGTGGAAGCCAAATCGTATCTGGATCGGCTGGGCATATTCAAGGATGTATCCGTGCTGGTAGATATAAGTCGCGGCGCAGACGCCACGCCCCAGGGCTATGAGATCACACTGAAGGGCAATGAGTATACTCGGGTAATGGGCTCGGTTGGCACTGAAATTGGCCAAAACGAAGGGTCCCTGCGCACTGAGCTAACCATACCCAATGTACTTGGACGTGGTGAGAGTATTTCCCTGCAGGGCAGCTACAGCAACACCAAGGCCAATGATTTGCAGCTGAAATTCTGGAAGCCTTTCTACCATACGCGTTTCTACAAGAATCGACCTGAGTAAGTAGGAGATGCTATTCTAGATCGAATAAGGTTTAATACTAATTTGCTCGCTTGCAGAATTTCGTTTAGCATATTCCGACAAACGGATCGTTATGACATAAGCTCATTTCAGAGCACCAACCTGGGCTACCTGGCGGACTTCAGTGCGCACACCATGGTGGGCGTGGATGTAAGCTTTGAAGCAAATTTTGATATAATTCTTTATTAACAATATAAATATATTACAGCTTACACATTCGCTGCAGTATGAGAACTGCATTCGGGACGTAGGGTTGCTAAATAAGACGGTGCCCTTCGGCATTCGGACTCATTGTGGACCAAAGTTGGCATCCCTGTTGCGCTACTCCCTCAGCTTTGACAATCGGGATGGCATGGTGTTTCCCACTTGCGGCGTACTGCTGAAGTCTGTCAATGAGTACTGTGGTTTGGGAGGTAATATCGCCTATACCAGCAGCACGGCACATGGCGAAGTGAATGTGCCGCTGTTTGCAGGCTTTGTGGCCCAGTTCTGTGGCCGTGTTGGCATTCTCAAGGAGACTAAACAAACCGCAGTGCTGCCCTTGAGTAACCTTTTCTACTGTGGAGGGCCCTTGACGTTAAGGGGTTTTAGGTATGGCGAGGCTGGACCTGTGATCGATGCCACGCCCATTGGCGCTCAGACATTCTGGTGTGCAGGCGCACACTTATGGACACCTCTGCCCTATGCTGGCATCTTCAAGGGCTTGGCTAATCAGTTCCGTATGCATTTTTTCTACAACATAGGCAACAGCAATTGCTTTAGCACAGGTGAAGTACTACCAATATTGTTAATTTTAGTGCTGCTAACAAATTTCTTCCTTTTTTGCAGAGAACGCGCGTAGCTCTTATGGCATGGGCATAGCTCTTAAAATGGGAGAAAAGGCACGCGTCGAGCTCAATTACTGCATCCCGCTGCGTCGTCAAACAACTGATAAAGCCTTCAATGGATTTCAGTTTGGCATTGGCTATGAATTCGTCTGAATCATTTCTGCAATTTTTTTTTAGATTTTTCCTAAGGCTATTTCCCTGAAATATATTCACTTTTAGTTTCAAACCAATCATTCATTATCATATATTTATTTGTAATTCATAAAAATTTGACAGTGAAAATGACTACTAAAATCTAAAAATGAAACACGTTTAAACATATATATTGAGTTTGTTTAAATTGTTTGTAACATTTTTAAGACTTTCTCCTTTTTCCTAGACATTACCCTGAATTGTATTCATTCTAGTGTTATTCTGTTCTTCACAGCATTTTCAATTTAATATAAAAATTTGACGTAAGCATACATTGAATAAAATATATTAAAAATCCGTTTTCGAATCAATATTTATTAAATAATTATAATTATTTATGGATATTTTGTTTGATAACAAATGCTTTAACTTTGTTTTGGCCCCGGCAAGAGTTGTTAATCTATTGTCGTTTTAATTGCTTTACTTGAGTTCTTATCACGGCATTATATCAAGCCAACCACACCATTAAGAAGACAGTTGATCGAAACTTCGTAAAGCACTTGCCACGCCCCACAAAAATCACAGACAAGTCATTAAAATACAAAGTAATTTTCCACACCATATCACTATGCATGACACATATATCAAAAATGAATGTGCGAACCGCCAAAAGTTTAAACAGAACCAGGACGGAAGAAGCAAATAAAAGCAAATTAAATACATTTTTGATTATGATTACGAAGACGATACGGGGAGGGCCGGAAAAACGGGCAGACCGTAACGGAGTTTGGGTAACCCTAGTCAAAAAGCAAGTCAAGCTGAAAAACAGCTTCGCAACAACACTTGACACGGAAAATTTTGTGTTTTCTTTCCCTGCCATGCCCTGTGTGTGTGTGTGTGTGTGTGTGTGTGGAGGGGTGGGGAGGGGTCGTGTGTGTCCCTCTTGACATGCTTTTTTTTTGAGCAGTGTGAGGACATATGTAAAATATATGAGCCGGGGTCATGTGTGATATGGGATAGACCCGCAAACGTTGGAGCATGTGCCCAAATATTTGCACAGCCCATTTCAAAACTCAACTGAAGCGATTCATAACTTTAATTTGGCCCTACACTCAAAAGCTAGGCCCAATTTTGGCTCAATTGCAATCATCATTTGATTCTTGTTCATTTTTTCGTTTTTACATTTTGCTACGATTCTTCGCTGGCTTTTTCGCTTCGGGCTTACGTATCTACCTCACTATCTTCATCTTCAGATTTATTGTACTCATTGCCTGTGGCGCTATGTCATTTATGGTCACAATTTTGACATTCATTGGCCTTTTTTTTCCGTTTTTTTTTTTTGCATGCGCCACTCAAATTTTAAATAGAAACGAGCGCATGAAGCGTGAAATTAAATTTGATAAATTTTATTTGAGTACAGCGAATAAATGTTTTTGCGCAGGTTTTTCGGAAACTTAACATTTAAGTGGACTTGCTTGGTGTATCGAATGAATCTTTCATGCTTGGCTGTCTAATTTAATAATACATAGATAAAGAGAGTTCGTCTTATGAGCTCATTATGATAGGTTAAGTGCGAGTTTAGAGTAAATAATATTAACTTTATAGAAACTCGATTGCTATAGCAAAAGATTAACTAAATTTTTTTGAAATCAAATTTGCGATTGAATTGTTTGAGGTATTATTAAAAATATAAAGATAACAATTAATAAATAACAAATTAATAGAAATATGTTATCTTAAATAATTTATTTGTATATTTACAAAGTTAAATAAACTCCGAATTTTTTTGTTTGCGGTTCATTTCCCTTCTCAGAATTATAAAGAAAGGGGGCAGATATAACATGTTAAATAATATAATTGTAATAAATATTTTTTAATAATGTTGTGACTTTATGTTTTTCTGCCGGTACGATCGTATTGAATTGCATTTGCTTTTCCAAGCAATCGAAGAAATGAACACCAAAGACAAGCCAATTTTCAATAAGCCATAAACATGAACAGAAAGTAAGTTATTATAAACCGAAAGCAAACATGAAATCGATGAATAGATACCAAGGTTGAGACAGGTGCTTTGATAGAGTCATCAACTATTCCGGAATGTTCAAAGGCCGATCGCAACAAACTTTAATTAAAGCCACAAGGGGGAAGATCTTTCAAAGTTTTTCATTTAATTACAAGCGAGTCTTAGACGGAGGGAAATGCATTTAAATTGACCATAGGCGTTGCTGTGCAAATAGAGTCTGCAGGAGGCTGCAACTGGTCCATGGACGATGGCGATGCTTTATCAGCTGGCACGCCCAATAGCTCAAGTGGGCGTGGCTGGTCATTTTTCGCGTCGAGTGCGAGTGCAAAAATTGCAATTGGCTCTTGGCCTTGGTATTGCTGTGCTAGCAGGCAATTATTTGGCTTAATAAGTCATTGGGCTAGCGACGGAATCGCATTTCCCTGATGCCTGACTGTTGATTGGCGCTGCCTGCCAGCCAGCCTAATAGAATTTTCAGCTGGCTTTCTGCTTCCCCCGTCCAGTCTGGTCTCAACAAGCAACTTTTGCTAAATAGTCCGCATAAAAGTTGAGCGCAACAAAGTTGAAGGCACAAAGTAAATGAAGCTGCCGTCGCTGCCGCAGCCTCAATTTAAAATTAAGCTCATGAAAAGTAGTTAACCTCACGCGGGCTGCGGCCAAAGCCACCCCAAAAGCCGGACCCAGAACCAAGCACAGATCCCAACCCAGATCCGGGCCCAGACCTAAAGCCAAAGCCGTTAACTACAGCACAAAGTCAACTAGCAGCAGCAGGGGAGGGTAAGGGTAAGGGCAAGAGTGAGGAGAAGGACTGGTCCTTGTTCGCATTAAAGTAAGCATGAAATTAAAGCTAACCCCGAGGGCAAGTTGCAAATAAACTGCAGCCTCCACTAAAGTGGGTGCTACGGATATGCTGGGTTAAATGTCCCACAAGCGGAACGGGACTTTGTGCAATGTTGTTGCATCAAATTAGCAACCATGTTAAATAGAAAGAAGTAGCACGAGTTTCATTCGCAGCCGTTGTTGCTTTTTTGGTGAGAAGCAAACAAAAGCGAGCTAAGCAAGTGTGAAGCAGGCGAGTCCTTAGAACTACACTGAAAACAGTTTTTGGTTCATATTTTCAAGTTTGTAGTTAGATAAAAGTTTTGCACTGTTTGCCAAATCCGTTTTTCCCGTCAAATTTGGCTATTTTTGAAGAGTATTAGAAATATTTTGCAACTCTAGGAAGCGGGAATTTTATTATTGTTTTATTAATTATAATTATATAATTTTATTAGTACTATTTTTTCTAGCTATATTTGCTTAAATAGCTTTAGATTAAAGCACAATATCATCATTAGCGTATAAAAAATATTTTTTCTGCCCCTTAAACAGTTAAATATTATAAAAGTTTTTTCCAAATTTGATATTCAAAGCTTAACAACTAAAATTGTAATTTATTGTAGTATTTAAAAAAACGAATCCTTATGAAATCTTTTTGTTATCTTATATATGTAAAAAGTAACTCTATAATTGTTACAGTGTATATATGCACGTCTCTAAGTTAAATTTAAGTGTAGTCCGAAATCTCTGCCAATTTGCTAGTTGCATTTTCCTTTGTCTTTAATTTCGCTGGCGTCATTTAGCAACCCTCGCCAAGAGATACCAGGAAAATAGCCAAAAGTAAATGAAATAGAAGACGTACGCTGCCTTTTTCTAATACTATCTCTAGCTATTTATTTCTTAACATCTTTCACGTTTTCCTGCCCGAGTTTCGATATTACAACACCCAAAGGTGTAATTGAATCAAATGAGCAAAAATTTCAGATTGCTTAAAAATGTACAAAAGACGAGACGAACTCATTTCGCATGGGGCAATCAGTGGCAGACGGAGAGGGCAATTCAGGATGAAGGTTAGGGGCAAGCGGCAGATACTACTTATTTAGTGCAGTCGGATGTTAGATATTGCCTGAGGGGCAAAGTGTCATGTGCTTTAAAGCTGATGTGAGTCAGCACTGAGCTGAGTCAATAAAGGCATGTTTATCCTTCGATTTCGGAAACTGTAAGAGCAATAACACTCGTAATATTAAACATGTACAAGTTTTTGAAATCGACCAATAAATACAGAAGTTATTAAAGAAACAATATTGAAAATTTACCTCGTTCGTCCTCGGGCTATTAAAACAAAGTTCAGTTAAAAAAGTAAAAAGCTAAAAAAAGCATTGCTGCTGCTCTTTGTGTAATATTTAATAAATATATGAAATATATATAAAATATTGAAAATATAGGATACAGGGTATTCTATAGTCAGACGATTTGCTTCGCCTATTCTGGTTTATTGACTCTGATGTTTTAAATGGTTTGTATGGCTGATGTCTATGCGAAGACTATTGCATTTATATTAGCAAATGAGCCACAAGTGCAATCAGTGAAAGTGTTCACCACAGGCGCCTGTCACTTCCGTCGTGGAACGGAAACGGAAGTGAGTGTCGAGCAGAATAGGAACAGCAGCAGGCAATAAAGGAAAATACTTTTCATGCACATATGCACAACATAATGCTCTAAAGCAAATATTTAAAGATGGAATTATGAATACGAAAGACAACATTGCGTCGCCGAAGAGAAAGAAATAAGTCTACAAAAATGGAAAACAACACAAATACATAGAATGGCTACAAAATGGCATTTAAGCTGCTTGCAAAGGTCTTTCTGCCTGGGGCCATGGGGTTGGGCAGGTAGCCGTAGTCTGGTGATTTATGTGCACTGTTGAGGGTTCAAATAAGCGTTAAGTTTTCATTTCCGTTGGCGCCGCTTCGAGAGTGCAAAAGCAAAGGAGAAGCAAAGCGAAGTATCTGTGCAGAAATGAAACTGAAAAGAAATATTCTTTTCCTTTCTTTTTGTTTTACTTTTTTTGTCCGCCATTTCAGGCAACAAAGGGCCACATTATTACAAAACAAATTAAGAGAAATGTTAAAACAAAACACATGGAGCCCAGTTGAAGTTCAAGCTGATTTCGTGTTAACAGGTTTCGCATTTTCCAGAGCAGAGAAATAAATTACAAATATTTTTCTGAGCCAGGTAGAAAGACGGAGACAACATGAAATGAATTGCTGCAGAAATGAGCTTTTCCTGCTTAAGTAGTTCAATGACCATTTAATGGCTTAAAATAGCATTTCGATTTCTTCCAGTAATACCTTAAATTTGTCTGTGAAATATTATGCAGCTTAAACAACGCAATAAATTAAGTGCAAAAATTTCTCATTAAAATATCTTGTCAAGTGCTAAATTACTTGGCAACTTTTCCGCGTGCTGAGCTTCAGCTTGAACCCTTAATCGACACCCAACGGTATACGTTAATCAATGTTGATATGCGGAATATTATAAATTATACAAATGCAAACACTCCAACAATTCGTTGTCGAGAAAACGCTGAGTACAATGCGGCGTATGCGCAATTTATCAAACATAACAACGGCAATTAATTTCTGCGCTGCCTTCAAGCTTGTTAAAAAATAAACTTTTATAAATCAAATGTAACGAGCGTGTAACCTAACGGGCAGGTAAAAGAAAAACAGAATTGGGAACGGGAACGGGGAAATGGAGGCCTTTCCATCTAACAAACTTCTGTGGGGGTTGCTTTTCATTAGGTGGCGGCTTTCTTGACTGTTTTTCCTGCACCCGTACGCTCAGCAACTTTTCAAATAAAACTCAATGGAAAAATATTTACAATTGTGTGCCGCATTTTTGTTTGGCAGCCGTGACTTTGGCTTTGTTTCAATGTTGCAGGGCGTCCACGTGGCGTATAAGTTATTTATTTTTGAATTATTGGCATTTGAAACTTGGATACACGGCGCAAACATGGGGATGAAGGAAACAGGAGTGTTAATCCGAGTTTAAGTCTTGTCTGGAACTTTATCGCAATCTGAATCTGAAATATCACTCGAGTGATTTAGTGATTGAGATGTAACTTTTTTCAGGGTAATTTAATAGCTTCAATTTTGAACTCTTTAAAATTTGACAAATTGAAATGATGTGGTATGATAATTGTTTTTAAATAAAACTGTCATTTGCCATTCCCATTTTATTTAAATTCAAAAGGTAATATAAATATTTAATCATATTAAATACTATATACATCCATCTACATTCTTAAGCTCTTAATAATCCATCCTAACAGTTAGACAGTAAGACGGACAGGGCAAGATCGATTGATGTATGGGCTTTGCCACGCCTTCATCTGTTTGTTGCACAAAGTTATTAAACCCATTTTATAAATTTATAAAGAGTAGTTGAAAGAGTTGTTTAATTATTTTTGATATCGTATTGTATTAGAAAAAGTGAGTAGGATATCATTGAGTTGGCCATGGATATTACAACATCGCGCCCCATATTGTACAGTCCCATGACTGGTAGCTTGAAAGGATTACGTATCAGCTGTAGCTGAAAGGTTTCAAACTGTAAATAAATTCAATGTTAAAGTGGAAATTTAAGTCCATTTAACTTTACTTACTGCTACCTGTAGACGCACATCCTGGATGGGAGAAAACGTTGAACATGTTTGCAGTTGTCGACACATAAAGGCATGTGAGTCCAGTACACGATAGATTATCGAATAGGTAATGTGTATGTCCGCAAGGTAGCTGGCTATACCGATCATTAATAGAATATTGTTCCACTGGGTCCAGTCAATGCTGAACATATTATGTTTGACGGCAAGGAACGCATAGTAGAAGCCAGAAATCAGGGAAAAGTACCACATAATACCCACACTCAAGGTCTGTATGCCGAAGATGTGGGTCATGCGCAGGACAAGTGCCTGCAGTTGAGACTGCAAATTGGCCAACTTATCCAGGCGGTCTGCCAGAGCACAACTTCTCAGATTGCGTACTCCCTTGCGCTGATCCCGTTCCAGGGAATGCGACTCAATCAGTATGGACTGCAGCTCCCGGTTGAAGATCAGATAGTGTCCATGCACATTGAGCAGTGCAAAGAAGTATTGACTCAGTATGATGTTGACCAGAGCCTGCATGACGCACATTGTCATCATGCCCACAGTCATGAGCGGCGAAAGCACATTTCGAACTCCGTATACTACCAAAACCAGATAAATGCTCTCTGTAAGCATGCCGCTAATGAATTTGCTGACGACTCCACGTCGCCAGAGTCTCATCACCTGGGGCTGCCGCTGCACCAGCTGGCGATATCTGGCCAAAAGGTAGAGGATTTCCTTGCGATGCCACCAACGAAACAACAGCGTCAACAATACGCTGCAGATGCGAGTGGTCGACACAACCACATAGACATACTCATGAAAGCTGTTCATATGGCCCCAGAACTGACGCCATATCTGCACCCGATACAGCAACAGAATCAGACCAAAAAGCAATATATTAACCAATGCTGCGTATATAGAAGCCTTTCTGCTGATTCGCGCACGTCCTGTTTTGAAACTGAACTCAAAGTTGATGACGCCCACCAGCCGGCCATAGTAGTAGTTGAAAAGCAAAACCAACTTCACCAGATCAAACATCATGCACAACTAAATAGTCTGTATTCAAGGCGGCGTTACTTCATAGAACCGAGGGCTTCTATTTTGATAAGGCTTCAGATTAATGCGATAGATTCTAATGAGCTGATGACTGATTTTTTTTGGCCTCTCTACTGCGTTGACATTACAAATAGATTATGAATAATTACCATGTCTTTTGATATAATGTTGTATATTCCATGTGCCTGACACATTACGGCACGCGCCTTGGAAAGCACAGCAAGTGCTTTTCCGAACATCTAAAAACGTGACAGAACAAAATCACGTTAATTAAATATGAAAATTGCAAAAAAATTCAAGTTGTTCATAACATTACGCAAATAGTTGCTCAATAATCCGCTTTGGATTACGTATCTTGTGTGAACCAATTAAAATTTATTTTCAATTCTATTCCAGTAAAAAAGAGCAATAAGAGCAAATAAAGGAACACAATTTATATTCATAATAAAATAAAAACCAATTAGTGACAGAGGACTTTATATGTTTTTTAGTTGACGTAGCGTATTGCTCAATGCTTTATGCAACAGATCCCATTCAGGCAGCTTTTAGTATACCCTGTGTTTGTTAAGAATTATTGTTGTAATGAATATAATTAATTTAATTGGTCTTTTATCTATATACGCTGGGCAGCAGTATTGAAAGAACGATTTACAATTCGGTAGCTTAACAAAATTTTATTTGAATAATTTACTTTAAATGCCAAAAAATTAACTGTTATAAAATATATAAACCTAATTTTTAAATGACTTGATAGACGTTTGGCTTCCAATTATTTTATCACAAATTAAAAATAAATACATTTTAGAACTACATATTCATTATTTTGCTCTCCAGTTTTTTATAGATTTTTCCATTTTTCCATTTTTTATTGGCATTTAACAGAGTTTTGAATAGAAAACAAGTGGGCGCTTGGCAAAATCAAAAACCTTCAATTAAAATGCAGCGCTTTTTGCTGGCATTGGCAATATGTGAGAATGCCAAACATTTAATATAATTTTCGCAATTAATTGCACTGCAGAATGCAAACAGCATCAAATCACAGGGAATAGTCAAAAATGCTTACGCACAAAAAGCCATAAAAATAAAGAGAAAATCAATTGGTCGGCATGCGGTGCACAAACTATTCATACATAGAGTGTAGATATGTAAATAGAATTGGTTTCAAGTACAACAATGGCCCAATGTTAATGGTTTTCATAAATGGAAAACATATAAACGCACTTTCTGCAATCATATGTATATGCTCTGTTAGCCGTCAGTGCAAATATTTTGGGTGAAAACAATTTGCTAAAATTGCAAAATCAAATATGACCCAAAAATTACAAAAACACAAACACAAAAACCAATTTATCGTATTGTTTATCAATGGTTATAGAATTCGATATGGAGCACTGAGCAAAACTCACTGTAGATGTACAGCCATTTATCACTCTCTGCGGGTATTGATGCTGCATTTATGTGGTCAAAGATAGTAATGAAATCTGTAGACCATTAAGTACACTCGGCAAAAGTCACTTATTTCGACATGAAAAATAATTCAACATTTTTGCGGCATCGAGAAATCAATAAAAGGTTAATAAATAGTAGTAGGTAATGCGATTACTCATTGTTTATATAAATTATTAACAATTTATGAAATATATAAAAACTATATCAAATGTTTGTAATGTTTGTGTGACATAAATATTAAAGGCAATACAATTATTTTGTATTAATAATAATGTTGGCTAGACCTATTTACTTCTAAAAAGAGTACACTATTTTTTTTATTCATTTTTGTGCTTCAATTATTTTTAATCATAATAATTAATTGTGATCTCTGATCTTGTTGGATTGGAGAAGAAGTTAGAAATTTACAATAATAGATTCCGAATCAAATACTCCATAGAGATTATTATAATCAGAAGAGAGTATTCGAAAGTTAAGTTCGAGTGCTCCAATAAACGTCATACTACTTTGCTATTCAGTAAAGAACCTACGAATTCTCGTTTATTTTTCCCTTTGATTACAATCTTTGCTGTTATACAGTGCTAACAGCCTGTTGCCAGGTTCGCCTTCGGCATGTCTGGCCACCTGCTGTTTACCTTGAACCAAGTCTAGGCATTCCTCAGAGCCTGGGGCAGGCAGTCCTGAGTCCAGAGAGTCATCAATCAGTTGATGCCCAGTCGAATGCATAAATTTGTAAAAGATGCTTTAATTAATGCCAAAGTAGGCTGGGGTACCTACATTATGCCTCTGCAATTGGCGTATAAATCTTTTCGCACCACAACAGGAGACGCTTTCAAAATGCTAAATTAGTAAAATGTCACTTTCGCTTTCAAGTGAGCACTGGGAATTTCGAATGGGGTGAGACTCTTGTCGTTAGTGATCAAAGGGAGGCGCCGACAGAGGCGGCAACCACATAAATTATCACCGGCTAAGCAGGCACAGACAGATCGAGGGACATCGGGCACAGTGGGGCAATGCAGGCACAGAGCCGACTGCCTGCTGCGAATTGTTGCACATGTGGCAAGCAAAGCATTGACATACTTCAAAGTGTTTGCTCGCTGCATTGTTGCCACAGCAGTAGGAGCCAGAGCAGCCGGAGCGGGGCAAGTGACATCGCTGTCTGCTATTTAATTTTGACTGCAATTCAGGTCTATGATATGCCATTTCATACATATTTGCAACGCTTTGATAAAAGTATCTGCAAGTCTCCATGTATCTGTATCTGTATCTATTTCAGCATCTGCATGAGCTCCTGCCAAGCTGTTTCGTTGTCATAGGGCGCCAGAGCGCATAAAATTAAATTCCTTTGCAAAAACTTCATACATACTCAATTGTTTTTTTCTGTTTTGTCCGTTTTTTGTGCACCTCCTTGGCTTCTGTAAGGGAATTTGATTGGCCATCAGAACAACAGCGGCAACTGCAGCCAGTTGGGCAGATTCTAAGAACACAGAGATTTGACTTAAATTTTAAATTTTGTTATTCCAGTTTGCAATATGTTATTATGATTAGAGACTATAGTGTAGCGACCTAAAAATTCTATTAGTATAATGAATAATATATATAATATGATAAACTTATCGAGATTGAACCTAGCTATACAATTATATTCTTAACATAAATCAAAATTATTTAGCAAATATTAAAATTATTTAACAAAATAAATATCAACAACTAAATAACCTTGGTGCTTAATAAACTATTGAACTTATCTTATGTTAATTAGATTTATAACTTTATTTTAAATAAATGCAATATAAATGTACATATAAATTGCTCTAAAGAATTGAGATCTTCATCGTTGACCTACAATCTCTTCGATTGTATCTAATTTTATTGAACTGCATAAATTGTTGCGTCTACCATAGTCAGATATGCAGACTGTTTAGCCAGAGGGCAGAACTAAACTAATTCAGATTCAATTAATTAACTTCACACACTCTGCGCATACGAATCGCCAGCTACGTCCCACTTCACATTCGAATCCATTGGCGGTTGGCCAAAATACTAGACAAGGAGTGCTGCACTCTGCGATTCCGGGTTGAGATTCAAGCGATAAACGAACGTACCGCATTGCCAATTGGAGCAACAAATCCCCATATATGCGATTATTTAGCCAGAGATTCGCGCACTTGGCACACATTTGCAGTCTGTCTGCGGGCACTTGGCAGACATATTTGCGAATTGTATCGATAAATATTGCAATTGCTGCCTGAGGGAGCAGGCCATGTCCACGTTTTCTCGACGGCGTTGTGTCTGGCATTGGCCGGGACTAATAAATGCCAGCATTCATAAATCTCGATCTGTTTATTGGTCGAAACTTGTTCTCGTATCTTAATCTTGTAGTTGTAGCCATAACTGTTTGTCATTTGGTATATTACTTCCTATTGAATTGCGTGCTAATGTACGACTATGCCACTTATCAACCATGCAAATGGATAGGTTGAGAGTAGGGAATAGAGTTTCCGATATGGCAGGAAATTAGTCAAGACATTGACTATAATTGGTAAACACAGAGTTTTGAGTTTAATTTATTTCAAGTATGTTTGTGATTGAATTAATTTGAAGAGGAAAATCTTAGCAAAATCCTATAAACCAAATTAACTAGTCGAACAAGGTCGAATTTAGATTATATTATATTATTATTTATTTTCACAATATTAGAATAGGAATAGAATTCAAATTGGAAAATGAATACATCAAATTAAAATTATCGGCGATGTCTGATGCATTGAAGGCTTTTTACATTCCTAATATCATTTACCATCTGCATTAAAGCAGCGCAATTAATTGTTATTTATTTAATATTATTTTTTTTTTTACAAAGTGGCTTTCAACAAGAAGTTGGTAACAGACAGAGAAGCCGGGAGATAATAATTACACACAAACTGCGCGAAATAGGCAAAAATAATTCAACTGGCAGCGGTAGCATATCAAAAAACTTTTGCGTAAAACCCATTTAAAACTTTTCAACAACTCATGGCGCGCTTATGGATGCAGTGCAGCAGTCGGAGTTGTCGGAGCTGTAACTGTAGTAGGAGCAGTAGCATCTGGTGGAGGCCAAAGCAATCTGAGGCTGACAACCGAACGTTTATTAAAATGGCCAAGGGGATGCCAAATGGATTGGGGAGTAGCTTGATGAATCAAAGACATGATGAACATGACGACGACGATAAGGATGAGAATGACTATGACGATGACGTTGTTGGATGTTGGCCAGTTGAGTGACCAGCCTGGATGAATAAGGCGAAACTTTTCCACGCCACACTTGATGCTTGATTAAAGCCTCGAAATGTCTTCCTCTTGGCAGTTACCCACTTGAGTGGATATCTTAAAGAAAAGTGGCCTCCCATTCGCCAGCGTCTCCATTTAAATGTTCATTTGTTATGCTGTCGTCGGCCACGATGCAATGATGATGAACATCATGATGAATATGATTATCATCAGCTGGAACTGCTTCTGCATCTTGAGTTTGTGCAGCGCGACTTTATCCATGTTCTCTGGTACTCGGCGAGGCGCTGAAGTTGGCGCTGCCACTGTTTTCCATGGCAGGCAGCCAACAAGTGTCTTCAAACACTTCCACTGCCAGCTGCAGAGGCGCCGCCAGCTCCGACTTCAAGTGGTGAAAGGTACGGAGGGAGGGAGGGAGGTAGGAGGTCAGTCCAAGTGGCTGCCGGTTCTGCGCATGCAAATTACTTTGACCACAATGTTTTGATTTTATTCGCATTTGATTATTTTTGCAATTTCATAGCTCTACATAAAAAGTTCTTTTGACCAGACACGAGCAGCAAACCATGCGTGGGATTAGGCCTAGAACTCACTGCTCAACTTGCGTGGGCTGCTCTGAGAGTGAAGTGCGTGAGATGGGTTCGAAAGTACAGCTGCTATACGGAGGTAAAAACTTGGCTGTCTAAGAGGCAAGCAGTACAACCTGAGGGCAAGCTTTGATGTGAGTAATCAAAAGTGTGCCAATGAACTTAGATGATTTGAATGTACATTCTATTCATTAATATAATTCAATTAAAACATTTGTACATATTTAACAATAAATTTCTCTTGCATATCTTTGCAGTTTCCTATCGAATCGTAATGCAAAAGACTTCGCAAAAGCATAATGACAAATTTATTAAATTTAAAAAGCCAACTTATCTACAAGATGATTTACATGATTCAAACTGTGATATTCAGATTCAGGTTTATTGATTTTTGATCGTATGAAAGCGACCACTGTGCAGCATGCGATCTGATCCTTCTGACATACTAATGCTTTTAGATCTGTTTCCTAAAGTTGCAACGGTTGATTAGAATTTTAAGGAATACTAAGAAACGCAGTTTTCATTCGATGCAACTGAGTAATTGCAGAACCGAAACCCGACGCAACCTGGATTAAAGTCTAACTCTCAGTGAGATGACGGCATGGCACGACCTCTCATTTTACGAGCCTGTCTTTCCTTTCTGGCGTTGCACATCCGCTCAATTAATCCAATGCGTAACGACAACCTAAAAGGCTAAAGATAAAAAAAATCTAGAGAAGAAACGCAGTAATCCGTGCCTACCGTTTTTGTAATTTTGCGCGCAAATACCAGCAACGTGGCTTTTCCCTTGCAGCATAATGGTCTATCTGCTGGAAAAGTTGGCAGTTTGCAAGTTTCCCAGTTTCTCAGTTGCTCAGCTTCTCAGGCAAGGTAAACGCATGATCAAATGTCACAATCAATTTCAATTTGGCGCTCGAATTGAGCTTCGTTAGCGGCAACTGGCGAAGCACAACGAGCTTGGCAAATGCCAAGCAATTTCGAAGCTGAAGCTGATGCTGATGCTGAAGCTGAATCACAGACTGAACCTAATGCAGAAGCCAAAGTCAACTTGGCTGCCACTTTTTCTAATCAAGCAATACCTGCGCCACAGAACCGCCTGTAATTTAACTAATTTGTATCTGTGTGCGACTTTGCGTGTATCTGTCTGTGTGCAGCTGCCTCTTAGCTTGATGCAATTGTCTTATGTTGCAATATTCTGCTTGCTATTGAGAGCATTTCTTTTGTTGTTTTACTAACTGAGAGACAATTCTACACTATGATCTTTGTTTCATAAACTTTAATTTTTGACTAATCTAATCATAATAATCATATAGTAGTTACTCTGAAAAATAAACTTTCTGCTTACAAATATGAGGTGTTACAGGAGAATAGCAAACTGGGAATAAGTATCTATTGCAGTAGAGTCTGGATAGTTCGAAATTGCCAGGTAATCACATTTTTGTTTTTAATCACGGTATGCGATTTATCGAGATTTCCCTTTAACAACGCTCAAAAAATAAATATACGAAATCATTACGAATAATAAAAGATTGCGAAAAATAAATGATCTATTGTATGTCATATCACGCATTTTAATAGATAATAACCATATATTGCTTTTATCTTGGATGAAATTTTCGTGATCACAATTAAATGTCCTGATTGGGAGTTATATTATATCTGGAATTGATTTAAACTATTGAAAAATGCAAATTTTTGATTGTTCACAGCGGAATAGTTATGAGAATGCGATAGTTTCAGCTACGCCTTTTAAGGCTTACAATCAAATGTCAATTATGGAGATTTTATGCAGTTTAGCAGTCGGCATTGAGAATACTTAAAAAACTTTGAGCCAGCAGCACTTTTGTTATTGTGTCCTGCCACTGGCACTCTATAGAATCTTTTGTTCTTTGTTTACCAACGTCTAGACGTTGATTGTGATTTGGCGTGGGTTGCTTAAACGCATTGTTCGGTAGTTGGTTAGGAGTTGGTCCAAAGCAAGCGGTTGATAAAAGTGTTAAACTGGTTTTTTTGGCAAATGATTCGCTGGAACTACTTGAAATATCGGTAGGTAGCAGAACAATGCTACAAGTTTATAATTGTAAATGCAAAAGTTTCTTTTTGGCAACACTAACGGAGTTTTCGGTTTACGGCTAAAGATATGAATTG
This sequence comes from Hypselothyrea guttata, assembly GCA_035045125.1. NCBI lineage: Eukaryota > Metazoa > Arthropoda > Insecta > Diptera > Drosophilidae > Hypselothyrea > Hypselothyrea guttata. The sequence goes on from JAWNNJ010001292.1 coordinate 19,943, forward strand.
TGATGCGGCGAAAGTTTTCAACGCATATTATGGTAGGACTCAGAATGACTGGAGGTTTTTAGACTGATAACTGCTTTTGACTAGGCTATTTCTTAAGCAGTAGATATTGAAGAAAATGTGAGGAAATTACAATGGATCTTAGCCTGTTTTTGACTAGGCTATTTCTTTTATAAAAGATAAAATAATCACTACTTTAATTATTTAATACAATAAGATAAGTAAAATAAATAAATTGATAAAATGTGAGGCCAGCATATTATTAGTAGGAAATACTTATAACAAACTACAGATTGAAGTACTTTTTTTTAACTTTTCCTTCGTTACATATGGAAAACATTTTAAGACTCGTTCATATCAGTTTTCTGCTGTGTGAACTGCGATATGTCTAACTTCGCAGTCATTTATCAACATTTTAACTGGAAATATTTACTTTGAGTTGGTTTACGCATGGTGCACGCAACCTTAATAAGACACCTGTGCCGAATACCAGCGTCTTGCCACAAACAGTGGCAGTTAGTTATGCATTCAGAGAGGAGAATCCATTTCAGCGAACTATGCAAACAACTCGAGGCCTTTGCTTTATTTGTGCTTGAGACGCAAAGTGATGTCTTCGCGTTTATCTAACGGCTTGAGCTTGGCAGCTGCCTTTGGGAAATCCCCACATGAATAATTACAGCTCAGGCAGTTCATTTAATTTCACTTTCAGGCTGAAACAATCCTATGGAGCAGGTGGGGACACAGCCCACATGAATGAAAATATTTAATGAAGAAATTTATAACAAACTTGCGCAAATGGCAGAAACAGACGCAGATACAGTCACAGTCACAGAGATAGCGACAGCAGAAGCTGTATGAGGGTTTTAAAAATTATGAACATTAAATGCAAATTAAGCTAATCAATTAAACCGGAACGAGATGTGCGGGGCGCAGCGCCTATAAGTATGCAATGCCAGGCAGTTCAAAGCACCCAGCACATTACTGGGCCCCATTTGACGTCGCGCAATTAGCCAAGGAATGAAATGGCTGAAAGTCGATACCCAACGCTCGTCACTCCTTGCAGGGCCTTGCCAGCTGCCATGGCCAACAACCCCTGTAAATGGCCGACATTAATGATGGGCTGGTGCGTCTACTAGCATGCGATGCCAACCCTTTTGCTGTCGTAGCCGGGTGCGTGTTCCTCTGGAATTTGAGCAGGGACGTCCACCTATTATAGGTCAGTGTTGCGCCAGAAATTGCGTTAGCTACACCTCCCAATTTTCCTCCTAATCTGCCCCTTCTGCCACGACCATCTTTGAAGTTCGTTGCTGACTTAATGATTGGATATTAATTTGGCGGGCTGAGTTGGCCCTAAGTGTGTTCACTTCATACAAATTGCTGTCGATTAGAAGTTGAGCTGCACAAAGCCATTGTTAAGCAAACAATGCCAACTAACAACTACCTACCTTCATGTGCATTAATAATAGTGCGACTCTCAGGCAGTTTAACCGTAGCTTAGCCCGTTTAAAGCGATCCTAACTACTCGTCATTACTTCAATGGCAAAATGATGGTGGTTTGTGCATAGGAAGAGATATATCGTGATGCGAATTCAATAAAATAAATGATTGTTTGTTCAGCTTAATTATCAAATTAATTGCAAGTTATTGGAATAATGTAAGGGCAACTGGTATTAGCTAAAGTTTTTCGATATTTGTGTATTTGAATGCAAGAGAAATTGGAAAATGTTCTGCAAATCACTTAAGACTTGTTAATTTTTTAAATTATACTACAATGAGAAAAAATTACGAGTTTTCTTACTTCAATCAAGAATTTTCCGTTTGAAATATTCATTGAGAAATTCTACAACTAAAAATTAATACAAAATAATTATATAAATAAAATTACTGTTTTTATTTTCATGAACTTTTAAGCTTAAATTAATATACGAATACCAATCATTAGATTTAGATAGTTTATTTCAAAAGGGTGTTGAATTATTTTTACATTTTAAATTGTTAAATTGGATATGCCATAAAGTTTATTTAAAAGTTTGTTTAATTTGTCATTTTAGCAAACTAAAAATACATATAGTACATTTTATTTAGGCATAGGGCTGTGGCAACATTGGCCCAATCTGTAGCCATGTTTAATTGTACAAATAATTGTTATGGCTGTGAGTTGAAGCCAAAAATTGCACAATGAAATTTTAATAGACGAGTGAAACGAACTGAAAAATCAACAATGCGACAGTTAAAACGGCGGCATCAAGCGCCTGCCAGTTGAATGGGCCTAATCAAATTAAGTACTAATCCTTGGGAAAAACCGCGAACAATTTAAAATAATTGTAAGTAAATTTCCCAAAACAATTAAATGGCACACTCTCGGAATTTCCGACGGTTTTCTCGGCAGTTACACCGGAGAGCGAAAAAGAGAGCAAGAACAAGAGAGTCTGCGCAATGGAAATGCGATAAAGTGAGAGAAGAAGTACGAAAACTTGGTTTTATAGCATGCGATAAACAAGCTTGTCGCATGCATGCCACTGTAATTACTTGACCAAGACTTTTGCATATGCCAGAACAGAGCTATTACTATTACAGATAGCTGGGTTTAAAGACGCTCGTAAAATCATAATGAGTCGAAGTAAACATCTAACCAAGGACATTCCATTTGCAGGGCAGAATTATGTCCCTATGAGGGACCGAGAGGTGCGGCATTTGGGACTGACAAGTTTTCAGCAGACAACAACAAGGTTGCATACTACAAGCTGAGAAATTGTTTTATTACCCCGCGTTGAGAGCGTGTTGACTGAAAACAAAGGTGCACACAATAAATTACATTGTTACACGGCAAGTTGGCAGCAACGTCAGAAGCAGGACTTGGCAGGAAGTTGGCAACAAGCGTCACGTTAACGAATGCGATTTTCCCCCCCATATGTCTGCAAAATAGTTTTGAAGCTTTTCACGCATTGCATAGGTTTCCTGTGCACTTGAAATGACTTTGCCCAGGGGTTCCTTAATATTTAAACACACGGCCATTGAAGAGTTCGCTCTCGTCTCAAACATTTGCGAATGCGCTTTGATGTTTTAGCCATTAGTTGTGGCTGAAGCTTTGCATAAATAAGTAAACGCCTGCTTCATTAGAGTGTCGCATTTTCATCAACCTTGTCTCTCTAACCATCTCTAACCATTGCCATTACACCATTCCACAGTGGGTTTTGGGTAACTGTCAGTTTGCGGTTTGTTTTCGGATGGTGTTGATGATGTGTCCGTGCTCTGCAAAGTGAAAGTGTCGTAAACCCCAGCTGGCAAATAGCAGGCCGATATATTTATAAAATTGACTATGGAGAAAAAGCAAACTACTATAATAAGGGATGCCAAAGTTTGGAGAGCCATACAATTAATGGTAGAGTTTACAGTTGTTAGGGGAGCATTAAATATTAAAATTTCAAAAATTAACTTAACTTCACTTGATAGCTGAAATTCCTTAGATTTGAAATTCCATCATGTTAAAATTTTTACAGGGCCTGTACATTAAAAAAGTACAAAATGGAAGATCCGAATAAAGTGTGGTAGACCTCACTAAGTATATTCTTTTTCACGATGTCGAGCTGAGTTGACGTAGTCTGTCCTTCAGTCTGTTGTCTGTATGAACATCTAGATCTCGCAATATATAGGAGCTAAAAATACTATTTTGGGTATGTGGGTTTCCTATGCAGTACGTTAATAAAGTATTTATTTTATTTATAATATCGCTTTCTCTTATTCTCCACAATTTTCATTCTACGGACTAGCAATTTGGGACATACGTAAGACATTCTATAATAATATATATTTACGCTGTGAATTTCATTACGATAGGACAAGAAACTGCAAAGATATGATACAGACAATTTGGTCTGCTTGGCAGAGGGCGGCATGCATGCGCTTACTGTATAATCGGTAGTGAATTCGAAAGGCTATAAATGAAATTCTTCACTCATTTTTCTATAGCGTTTTTTGTTCAATATTTATTTTCATATATAATATTTTGAAATCAAAGGATCCTTTGTAAGTATTTTCAGACTATGAACTTTATTATTAATTTCAGTTTGAAAATCTTTTATTATAAATTCAAATTCATTTCCCAATTCGGAACGATTCAAAACAGTACGCTCTCCCACAAAATACTCTAATGGGCGCTATTGCGAGTGCTATGCAAAAACCTGCAATGTTTGTTAATATGGACAGTCCACAAGCCAAGTTTGTACGCGAAACAATTAACAATCATAAGGTGGTGATATTCAGCAAGACTTACTGCCCCTACTGCAGCATGGCCAAGGAGCAGTTTAGGAAGTTGGACGTGGAAATGACTGTGGTAGAATTGGATTTGCGTTCAGATGGCGATGAGATTCAGTCGGTGCTGGCCGAAATGACTGGAGCGCGGACGGTGCCGCGATGCTTTATCAATGGCAAATTTATTGGCGGCGGAACTGATGTAAAGCGCATGTATGAACAGGGAGTTTTACAGAGATACTTTAAATAGGAAATTAACAGCTAAATTTATATATGCAATTTGTTTCGTTGGGAAATACAGCTATTAATTGTAAACCTTTACTTCTGTGTCTAAATATTTTACGGATGAGAACCGGTAATGTCTGACATATTGAGGAAATATTCTCTATTCTACTTTAAAGTATTGCTGTCAAAACTTTGGCAAACCAATCCATCTCTCCCTCTCTTTATCAGACGAAAACAATCACCAAACGGGTTCACGAAAAATCAAATATGTTAGTGAACTACTTTAAAAAATAACTTCTACGTGGATAATCAATAAGCCAAATTACGCATACGACACGTGTGCTTATTGTTTGGTTGTTTTCATTTTTACATGAACGCTACACCTGCATTGCATTCATGCATGCACACACAAGCTCTCAAAATGAAACAATTTAATATGACAGTAGACTAAACTACACATTGTACAAGCAATTTGAAAACAATTTACAAAATGTCAACAAATTACAGCAATTTGCAGCGCAAATTCAATCAATTATTTGCTTGACACAGCGATTTTTACCGATTTAAAATTGACGCTGCTTAAACAACAGGCATTTGACTCTCCGACAAAAGTCTAGACAGACAGACACTTGTGGGAGGGCTCTTCTGGGTGCAGGCGAGGCAACACAGCGTATGCGTGATATAAGGCATTGCTTTGATTTAGAAAAGAATAAATGAAATGGATTTAAAATTTGCGTGCCAACTGTGTTTCCAGTGCTGAGAAGTTAAAAATTATTTGCCAGCTTAGTAAAGCAACCTCAGCTTGAGCTACATTTTGAATTTGGACTTCTTTACGATATAGTCAATATATTCAAATATATATAAAGTTTCGACATATAAATTCTTGATCCAAAACCACATTTTTTATTTTTTATTTAAGGGTATTCTTATAATTTTTTTTATTATTTGCTATTTCCATTAACTTTTAAGACATATTATTTATCCCGTATTTTGCCTTAATTATATTCTATTCTATTCCGACTGGCATTTTAATTCCAGATCAAAGCAAAATTCATTGTAGCGCTTAAATTTGTAGACCGAATCATTCTTTATTTGTATATTAATGAGTATCATGTAGTCAAACTTTCTTTTCCTACTTTGGTTTTTGTTGACCTCATGCAAGTCTAATGTGAGTGTGAACCTTGGGCAAGGCTCTGACCCTGAGCTGTTTCTGTTTCTGATGTGTGGCACGCAAAGTGTTGAGGGACATGGCAAAAAGAAACACAGAGATACAAAGACGTCAAGTTTCATTGTTCGTCAACGCTCTGCAAACAGAGTCAACAACATGAACAACAACAGCTACAGTCTGTCTACATTTAATATGTCTGCGCGTAATGCATGCAGGTGCACATCAACAGAGGTTCCACATTGCTCCTCTTTCTGCTCCTCCTGCTGCTCCTGCTCCTGCTCATTTATGCATTTTCTTTAATCGACGGCTTTAATTGCTCCGCCGCATCCTTGTAGCCTGCGTATTCTCGTCATCTCTCCGGAAGCAACAACTTAAGCGCCATATTGAGCGGATAATGGCAGCGTTGTGCCTTTGTTGTTTTCCTTGCTCTTTTTCTCGGTTCATCATTGTTGCACGGCTTTTATGTTGCATAATGAACCTGCACGGCATTTTCATTTTGATTAATTCAGCACGTTACTCGCAGAGAGTTCCGGTTCTTGACTTTCTTTGACTGTTCTACGTTTGGTGGAAGGTAACAAAATAACTGCAAACAACATGAGTTTGCTGCTGCAAATACATATAGTATTACATTTATATATGTTAATTAAAAGAAATAATGAAATTTGATAATACTAAATTAATAAATTCAATAGTTTTTTAAATAATGAGCAGATCACCAATAGATTAAAACCTATAGGTGTGATATGAATACAAGAATTTTCAATTATAACCAGTGAATTTTTGTGTTGCGACTTTTGAATGCTCAAGAATATATTCTAATTATTTTTAAGGTCATAATATATATATTTTAAAGTAGAATAAATGTTTGCTAATAACTAAATTTAGCAAGTGCAAAATAAATTAACATAAAAGCATAAATTGTACATATATTTAATGTGAAATATTTATTAATATAAATTCATTTATGGTATGCATTTAAATTAATTAATGGTATAAAATTTGTCCCTGAACTTAAGAAATTTATACAGAATGTTTAAATACCCCGAGAATTAAAAATGTGGTCTTTACAGCTCGCAATATATTTTGGTCATTTTATCAAAATGCATAAAACTTAGCTGGAATTTGTAATCAAAATTGCTCCGAGTGCCGCAAAAAGCCAGAAAACTAATAATAAACGCTTAATAAATCTGCTATCAAAAGCCAGCAGCCAGAATGGCTCTGAGTTGCATTCTGAGAGCACAATGGAAGCTGCAGACCTATGATATATGGTCTAGCCAATGTCTGGCTGATTTTCGCATGAACTTCATCCTCAACTTCTAATAAAAACCGCAACGAAAAATGCCGCGCCACAAAGGCATCCTTTTATTAAACTGCAATTTAGCCATGTGGAAGACATGGCCAATAAAACACTTTAAATAGATTTAGCACAATGTTAATTGTGGGTGGGACAGTAAAATTGTGTGAGTTACTTCTAACCGCTGGCATAAATCATAATTTGTAATTACATTTTTTTGACTAACAGAGACTGAACAATAAACATGTTATTAACCGCTTGGAATACCCTGTAATAAAACATATAATTTTGGCAGATTGCCAAATCGCCCTTTTGTCCATAATAGAACTTAATTTAGTAGTTTGTTAAGCGCATACATCCAGGAAAAGCCTAATGATATTGACTATAAAAATTACCATGAAATGTTTTGGAATCGCCAAGAGGAAGGTAGGGCGTTTGCCACTGATATCGTTGGGGCTATAAAAGAGTCAACAATGTTGCATCAAAATTTAATTGCGCTGCTAATTGAAGCGAGGCGGATAGCCTGACTGACCGAAAGACAAGGAGACTGTGGATGGAAAGATAGTCGAGATAATGTCCCAATCAAAATGTAAAATGCATTTTTATTGAGTTAGTAGAACAGTTGTGGCAGATTAAAACAAAGTTACTAAAGAATTTATGCGCAAGCAAAATTCTTGCAAAATGTGCATGCTACCAGAAAAAAGCAAGTAGAATGTGAAAAAAAAAAAATACAAACAGCACAAATGAAATTATGACCAAGCGTTAGATCGTAAAAAATTCCATTGCAGTTGTAAATGGCCCGTGTTGGATGCAAGTACAGAAATATGCATATCTTTAACGAGCTTTACGCTTGATAAGTCAAACAAAAACACTGAAAATATGGCAACTTTGTATGCATGTGTGTGGGAATACATATGTTTTCAAGATACAGTAGTCGCAAGACAACAATGTCTATTTTTGCTTGGCATAGTTCAGCAAGTTAGTTTAATACTTAGTTGCAGTTAAGGTATACTGGAAATTCAACACTTTCAAAGCCTAGCTCAACAAATTTTATAAATATGTTTTGAAAGTTGCTTTAAGGTCACAACCTTGTGCGATGTCAGCAAAATTGTTAAGGAAGTTGTTAAAAAATTAACTATTTCTTTTTATTGGACCCATGAATTTGGACGTGCTTCTGTCCGAATGTCTGTCTGTTTGTCTGTCAGTATAACGCATAGATCTTGCAAACTATAAGATCTAGAGCCACCATTTTTTGGTATTTATGTATTTATGTATTTGGTATGTTTTAGATTGTTTTGGTATTTTAACACAGGGAAGAAGATTCCCTTGAAAAAATATAAAATTCTCTATAGAATTCTCTATCGATGCTATGAATTGTATTTTGATCGGTTAAGACATAGCGAAGATATGCAACCGACAAACAATCAACAATATAGATTTGCCAAGAGTAAACTAATTATTTTACTATATTTATCTTAGTGAAGAGACTTTTGTGTTGAAAGATTGTTTTAAGTTTAATTTAACTACGAACTGTCTGGCATTTCATTGACTGACCATTGCATGTCAGAAGGAACGGCAGACACACAAGGGAACACACAATCCCTTGTTAAATTTTCCACCTCTTGGGAAACTTGCCCTCCTCCGTCACTCAATAGTCATGCACAGAGTTTGAGCTAGAATTTTCCAACTCAGCCAAGTAGCTATGTTTATATAGCACATGATATGTAGTTACAGGTAAAGTATATGCTGTTGCTTTTCCGCTAGAGGCGGCAGCAAGAGCCAAAAGAAAAGGGTGTAGTATTAACAACAATGGGAATTACAACAAGAACAATAACAGAGCCAACCTACAATGTCACGCACACATATTTCCTGTCATTCCAGCGTTTATTTCCCCACTATGCTTTATTTTTTATCGCATCCTTGTTAACACGTGCGTTTCTCTACTGTGTTTATTGTTGTTGTTTTTGTTGTTTCTGTTGTTGTTGTGTCTTGTAGCGCCCCTTGGGGCATGCGAGTTTATCAACCCAGCGATCTAATTTATATGACTCCCAAAGGACGAGATTCGGGCAGTTTTTTAGTCTCCCATGCTGGCTGGAAATGTGGCAAATCCAAATTCATCCAGTGAAACAACAAAAATACAACAATAACATAATTATATGTTGGCATGAAATGTTACGTGCGAATGTCGTTTTGAGAAATTTAACACATTTAGCTCGGGCTGGCTAGGTGGTCATTGTTTTAGAACCTTGGTTGCTGCCAGTTGCAATACTTTCAAGATATATTTATAAGGCTACCGAATGTGAACTGGTGTGAACAGGATGTGATAAGTTTAATCAGAGCATATGTTATTATAAAAGTGTAAAATTTATCTGATTTAGAAACGAAATTTATCTCAGTTGAAATTGTTTCAGTGAGGTGCACAGTTTGTTGACAGAGTTTACAACTTTTTTTTTATTTCTTTAATTATTTCTAGGTTTATAAACCAACTGCAATGCGCTTTTCCTTCGCTGACTCAATTAATGTGTGAATATTTAAATTAATATTAAAATAAACGTATATATAACTTTCATATCCATAGCTTGAGTGTGTCATAACTATGTTAGTCTCTTTCAAGTTTCAAAGGAAAAGGCAATTGCAGCGTTTGGGAAAATTCAATCCCTGGCCATCGTTGGGGCTGCCACAAGAGCTAAATATCAGTGGAAAATGCCTTGGCTCTCTCTCCCCAAAACAATTTACCCTCTCCAGCTAATAAATTTGATACCTTGCGATAGCTTTTTGGGCAAACTTTTGACTTTGAGGCCATTAATCAATTAATTAAGAATTTTATGAATATTTTAGCCACAAAGCGGGAGATTGGCATTATAATCGCTGAGGCGAGCGGAAATTCGACTTCATTGCCAAACTGTATCGTTTGCAGTCCTCCAGGAGTTACCTTTTGTGGGGGCCACTCAGCAATGCACATGAATATTTTACGCAAATGGCGAAAATCTAAAAGTTATGTGGCCCGGAGATGGCTGATCCAAGTAGTCCTGGGAGTTCTGAGTCTCGAAAGCAAGTGCCGTTGAAGCTGTAGTCCAATGATGGGCATAATCGAGAGCATCATGACGAGCTGCCGTTGACGCTGGATAATAATCAGCGGCGGAACACAGAAAGGGATAATAATGTCTTGGGCATGACCTCCCCCGAAGACCCGTCTATGAGCCTGATGAAAGCGCGATGGCGTCTCTGATGATGGCGAGAAGATGGAGAAAAAGCTACCAACTTTCTAAGAAAGAACAAAACTTTATGACTAATTAATTAAATGCGCTATAAAAATGTTTGCTGTTGCCTCCCCATGGCAAAGTTTATGCATTTCCGAACCGTGAAAAATGAGCACCGGGAGAATTTTGCTGCCAACGAGAAAAATAATTATTTAAACAAAGCGTACCGTGAAAAAAGGGAAAATTAAAAGAGCAGAGAGCGACAAAACGTTTGAGTTATGCGAAAACAAGTTTAAAATGTTTGCCAGTGTGTGCGCCTGTGTGTGTGTGTGTGTGTGTGTGTGTGTGTGTGTGTGTGTGTTAGTCAAATATGCAGGTGTGTGTCTGCGAATGTGTGTGTTGCTCTCGTTATTTTCTTTTTAATTTTCGCCAGCGAAACTTTTTAATGAGTTTACTAAATGCTGCGAACTTTAGTCTTTGTTTTTGAGTTATGTCAATAAGTTTAATAAAACCAAAGTCATGAATTTCTGCACAAATGAGAATGTTCATTTATCTAAATGATTGAAAATGTAATTTAAATTCGAATGACAATCGACCAATGTGTTTAAAATATTTGTTCGTTTTCATTTTTTATAGCTAACTGTGAATAATAGTTTTTACCATTTAATATTTCAACAAAAATAATTAAAATGTGTATTCCAGATAACAGAATGAGTTGGCAAATCATGGAAAGAATTGTACATTTTTTGTTGTCCACTTTACTTATTTTATTTATTTTAGTATAAGGTACTATGGTTTTGAATTAGATTCCGTAGCCTAACCACAATCACCCACGTGTCAGTAGCTGTCAATAACAGAGGTATGCACATCAACTCTTATATATTATTATGCAATGCTTTGCAAGTTCTTTCAGTGTGGTGAAAACTATCCAATCCATTTGCAATTCTGAAAAGGATTTTTTACACTAAAAAAATATAATAAAATAAAATAATAATAAAATATTGCAGAATTGTCTCTCTGAGCCTTGAGCAATAACTTAAGAATTCTACAGACAAAATAGGAAGAAGAAGCATTGCTGATGCACTAATAACTATTATTTATAATTATTCTCATCCATTTCTATTGAAATAATACGCCGCTTACATTTGTAAAATCAATTTAAATATTTGAATAAATATTTTAAAAATAGAAAACTTGGCATTTCAGACAATTTCCTTTTTACGATAATGCTGGAACTTGTGTCTTCCATTAACACTTTTTGTTGGTGCCTATATCTTTAATTTGTCAGTAGCTGTAAGCCAGAGGGAATTCCCATTACAGCACAATTATTTACTGTGTACTAACTGAAGTCTCCACCGGGCTACTCGCCCTCACAATCGCACACATACGCCCATTAATGGTCAATTTCATTTCGATTTGATTGCGAACAGTACACGTCGCTCTCATCTCGTACCTGGAACATCGTCTGGGCCGGACTCGCAATTACGGGAGTCTCCTGTGGCGCAGGTTAAGTGCGCGTCTGTTCACATATCCGAATGCAGAGGTGTATGTGTATGTGTTAGGCTCGAAGGACCTCATGTGGGTTTTGTCAAATTAGCGCATCGTTTGTTGTGTCAGACTCACAGGCACTCCTCTTCAGCTCAAGCTTCGCTTCTGTAAACTGTTAATTGTTGAATCAATTTCGCGTTGGCCTTTTCTTGCTGTTTGCCCGAGGAGTGAGTCACAGCGCATCGCATTGCGGGTTGCCTCCCAGGCAGCTGCAAATTTAAATTAATTTTGGATTTGGACAGGCATGCAAATTTAAACTAAACTGCTAAATTTTAAATTCATTTGTATCTCAGAGCATGCAATGGGAATGCACGTTAGAATATTGACAAATTTATTTGATATTTATTTAACTATCATATATTGAAATGGAATTGTATGTCATATTTTCAATTTTTAGTTTCTCATTTTTGGTAATTTCCAACGGTAACTACCTCTATATCTAATAGTCAAATAAAATTTCTAAAATTTCCAAATTGGTATTTTTATATACACATACAATGTATCTATCCATTAAAATTGAAAAACCTAATATATTTACTTAGAATTATAAATAAACGAAATTTAAAAAAACGCAATGTTATGTCCAAATAGTTATGCCTATCTTATAATATATCTATCTATATCTTAAGTTTCAAAAAAATCGATAGGGTTATCCAAACATACAAACAGATGTATAGTTGCATACAGCGCCAGCAAGATATTAACACTCTTTTCAATAATATTATGGGTTTAGCTTGTAAAAAGCACATAATTCTGAATGCTTTTCAAACATAAATAGTTATTTAAATAGTTAGAACATTTATTCTTTATTAATCCAGTTAAATCTGCTTGTTTAGATGTCTGATTAATGGTACAATTTTCTACGTAATTTTTGCCGATTTTCGCAGCTGTGTATCTGCTCATAATTTTCACACCCGGCGAGCGGAAACCGGAAACAGGTCGTTTCCAGCAGTGCCGAACTATTGCACTTGTCGTTTGTCAATGCGTCTCTCTGGTCTCCATCGCAAATCGACTGAAGTGGAGTCTATTTACAGAGCAATGCCCGAAACCAATGAGCCCTGCAAAGGCTCTGCCTACACCCCAGACCAAGTGCCGCTTGTCGGAGCATGGAGCAAGGAGCAGGGAGCATGGAGCGGTTTCTGTTCCTGTTCCTGGCGGGGTAAACAAGTCAAAGCAGTAACCACCGACATTTTGCCGTTCGACAAGAGCCGCATCCCATGCACTGTTGGCCGCAACCACCCAGCCAGGGCGAACCACAGACGCGTCTTTTGTTTGCTCTAGCTCATTGTTGTTGTTGTTGTTTCGTATGTGTGTGTGTGTGTGTGTGTGTGTGTGTGTGTGTGTGTGTGTGTGTGTGTGTGTGTGTGTGTGTGTGTGTGTGTATAAGTCTGGTTAGCTGTTTGCCATTGTGGCTGTAGATTTGCTCGTTGAGGCACTAAACTTTTATTTCTTAAATCCGAAATCGTTTGTGCCCCTCGCACAAAGTCAATATGCGGGCACATTCATAGTGGTGTGGAGGGATTGTGGGGGGGATGGCTTGCCTCATAAGGGGGTTTCGTTGGGTGGCTTTGGATGTCTGTCAACGGCAAATGCGACTGCTGTTGCTTCCTGTTACTGAGAATCGGTTTTTGTTGATTTGAGCGCCAGTTGTTTAGTCGCCAAAAACATGAAACGCCTGCCAGTCAGTTCATACAGCAGCCACATTCCAGACTCCATACTTCGTAATCCAGGAGTGGACACAGGACGGTGGGGACAGTGGGGAAGGGACAACCGATGTCCACCAACTGGCAACTGAAGTGGAGTTTTGTTTGTTGTCCGTTTGTCAATTACAAACTTTTATTGCAATTTACTTTTGTTTCAGGCTCGCAGCAGTAGCCACTCGCTTCCATGTGGACACACTTTGAGGTCGTTTCATTTCTGGGCGTGGCTCTGTGGGCGTTGGGTGGTTGTGCCCCCGGCCATGTTCATGTTTTATGTTCAAGTATTTAATATTGTTTTCGATGAAGTAATATCCATTTGCTGTTTGATGAATTGCAACGGTTGTTACTGCCATCAAATGGCGATTGTCCTATTGGAATTTCCATTGATGTTCGAGCGGAGCTCACACTTTTGACAACAGGCAACGACCATTGTTATCGCCATCGTTTGGTCAATGTTTGATTGCCCTTCTAAAATGCTGTTGCTCTTCATGTTGTTGCTTTTATTGCTGTTAGCAAAGTGTTGAATATTCACTTTGGGCCCGGTAAGCACTTGCTGCTCCTATCATGTGTAAACTTTTGAATTGTTTGGCATTTGCGTGAAGCTGAAATGATTTTAGACTAAAAAGAGTATTTATTGTTTAATTGAAATTAATTCTAAATTATACTATAATGTGTGCTTCAATTTATCTTTGTCTAGCGAATAAATATTTAAATTAATATTTGAAAATATTAATTAATATTAAATTTAACGTTTATATTCTCAAATTCTGCATTTTATTTTTATATTCTGATTTTTTTTAACAGAATTCTTAAATACAATAAAATAATTTAATGGCGAAATTATCAGAAGGAAGAGAGGTATCTGAATCGATTATACCACAGATACGGTTATGGTCAGTGCAGAGTATATTATAAAACTTATTTTGGCATAAATATTTGGACTTTGCTCCTCCCGCTGACGATATTATGAAAGTGCCATTTAAAACAGTTTGTCAAAGACACTACAATCGAGACGTGCAAAAGAAAATGTGAAAATGGAAATAATAATGAAAGAGAGAAAGAAAATGAATTATGAAGTACGACGCTTTGTGAATTTGGGACTTGGAAACGGAAGTAACTTTCCCGAACTGTGCCTCACGTACGCCCAGATCCCAGAGCAAATGGCATAAAAATTATTCAATGTGTGTGTGAGGCTGTAATTCTGTGTGTGTGCATATATGTTAAGTTTGGCACGCGCCACGCCCACAATAAACCGCAAATGTGCGGCTTGTCTGGGCAGAGAAATGTAAGCAACATATTTCACAGTTCGAGCCAAGGCACAGGACACAGGACAAAACAGACCCAAGGGATTCTGGCCAAGTTGGCTGAAGCAGTTTGCACTGTGCAAGTTTCAACACCCACACTTAATGCGTGGCAGTTACAGAACATACACTCAGAGAAAAATCGAAATATTGTCGCTTAATTTAATCCAGAAACAAGACAGGAATCGTGTTATTTGGAATTTACTTGATCTGAGTTGAGTAAAAACTTACTTGCATCAAGTAAGTAATAGAAGATTCTATCTGAATTTTTCTGAGTGTACATTCCCCTGTCCCCCGGGTGGTGCCCCTATCAACCGCATCCCATAGACATTGTTGCTGTGAAATTTTGACTTATGTGCGCTCTGGGCGCAAGTTATACTTTACTACAGGCCGCAAAAGTTCGCGCTCTGGGCCATGTTTATTGCGATTTCATGTGCCATTAAGCCAACTCAGCCGACTGAAATGGACCAAGGGAAGCGGGAAGGGAACAGTAGGAGAGTACACTGGCTTCGCTGCCATGTTAAGGAATCATGGCTGAAACAGCCTGTTAATCTGTTGATAAATAAACAAAATGCACAACTTGATAGCTTCATTCAAAAAAGCGGCAAAACTGTAAGCGTCGTTGATAAATGCCAAACAATTTTACCTGTGGCAACGCTGACACTTTTTCCGCATTTTCCACGCAGCACTGGCCCTTTGCTCCAAATATTTTCCTCGCACTTTTCCTGCTTTGCCCTCGTCTCTATGACTTTCTTCCATTTGTTTCTGCATGCGACTCACGTCGCGGCACGCAAATGTGACCAGAAGCAAGTGTTGTTTTTGTTGTTGTTGTTGTTGTTGTCATTCATCACGACCATGAATTCCTGGGAGCAGAATGTCAGCTATATGCAAATAAAGAATTGTCACTTTGACACGTTTGATGCGTGCCAAATGGTTGGCAATTTTTACGCTTCGCCTCGCTCTGCTCACAACCGAAAAGAAAAACCTATGGACACTTGGCAAACAATCGAAAACTTCTGAACTGTTTTGCAAAAGGCAAGAGGCGACTGAACGTTAAATAGCTCTAGTTCCCAAAGTTTCGGAGACCCTGCACTTTTAAATATACAAAAAAGAAAATATAAAATTTATTTCAAATGGAATATGTTCATAATAGAATGTATTGTAATATCATGGGAAATCATTCTACAGCGAACCAAGATACAACTTCGTAATGTCATCAGTTTTAGTAAGTACCTATTTCTACTTATTCACTAATGTAATAAATTTGAGCCCAATTTTCATACACATGCCCTATATTTATTCTTAAAATAAATGAGTCGGAGAAAGCTGTACCAGTCGGAAGCAACTGACAGAAGAGAAATGTACCGACCTGTACTCTACTATTCAATATCTTACAATGCTTCTTCTTCTTTTTTTTACAACATTACGTATACGTTCTGTAAAACAGTCTATAAAGATCAATATTTTAGGTTTAATATTTATTCTTTGGTAAATCTAACACTATATAATAATTAGAGCATGATGTTGCTTATCAATTTTATGTAACTCCAGAAGAGCAATATACCGGCCATGTACTTTGCTATTCAATATCGTACGATGTGGTGTCGTAATGCTCCTTTTTTTTAAATTACGTATACGTTCTGTAAAACAGGCTATAAAGATCAATGTTTTAGGTTTAATTTCTATTCTACGGTAAAACTAACAGCTATATAATAATTGTTGCATACTATTTTTTTTAACGCCTTTTAATTACAAATTAATCAAACTTTTTATTGAGCTTTATTAATTAATTTATCAAAAACAATTACATAAAATTGTTAATCA